>JAGFMK010000032.1:0-134782 GCA_021030975.1 Lichenothelia convexa
TAAATCTTACTTAGTATAAGAGATAAACTTTAAAGGCTTATAATCTATACTACTATATTACTACTAGAAAGTTTTAGGTAACCTAGTAGGTAACCTAGTATCCACCGGGTCTTACCTAGTAGGTTCTTAACGCTTCTATACCTATCTAAAACCCGACCCTTTACCTAGTAGGGCGGGTACCTACTAGGTAATATCTAACCTATAGTAAGGCCTAACTCTTCCTTACTAGCTAACTATTCTCTCTAGTAGAGATATAGGTAATCTCTTTATTATTAGCTATATATACTACCTTATTAGAGAGATAACTAGGTAGATATTTTAGTGCGATGGTTTTCTTCTTCGCTACCCTTTTACTAAATACCTAGCTATTAGCTAGGATAATAACCTTACTAGTAAGGTCACACTTATAGTAAGCCTATCTAAGCTGCTAATAAATTATTAATAGCTTCTTATTTTAGTGTAGCTTATAATATACTACCTATAGGATATTAGGAATATTAATACTAATACTGAGAGCCTCTATAGATACTATAATATAGCTTATAGAGCTAGCCACCCTGAAGTCTTTAATAAAATAATCCTAGTCTAATAGATTAAGCTCTAAATAATAGACGCATATAGAGGCGAAGGCTAGATCAATAGGATACTACTTATATTAATACAGCTAGAGCTATAGTATATCCCTTACTTCTAATATAAAATTAATTATATTATAGAAGATAGCTATCTTTAGTATCTATTCTAGAGATAGGCTATTATTAAAGTAGGCTCCTTTAGTATAAAGAATAAACCCTTATACTATATCTTTACCTTATTTATAAGTAGATAGATAATAAGGTAAAGATTAGGATAATCTACTAAAGTATAGAGAGTCTAAATATTAAAAAACGATATTATCTTAAATATAAACTTTAATATAGCTAGGGGTAAGGTTATAGACGTCCTAAACTATAGAATATTATACCCTAGATAGTTATAAAAGACCTATAATTAGGAGTAATCCTTCTAGAAGTCCTAGCCCTAATCCTTAATAAGATAAAGCTTATTAATTACTACTACTATAACTCTCTTTTAGAATTCCTTATTTATAGTAACATCCTTAAACTTATAGGATACTACCTACTTTAGGCCTATAAGAATATATATAAAAGCTCTGCGTTTAATCTTAGTAATATTCCTAGTATTAGATATATTAGTAGTAAAAAGGAATGGCCTACTGCTAAGACGTTTTACTACTACTACCTAGTCCTTACTAATATATATTAAAGGAAGGATTATAATCATAATAGTATTTACCTTTAGTATTATAACAGCTTATAGTATTATACTTTTCCTAAAACTAGTAGCTACTATAAGGATAGTATCGTGTTATTTAAAGTAGATTAGTCAAATAGCCTTGATTTATAACTTATACACCTTATAGAGGTATAATTAGCTAAGGGCCCGTCTTAATACGTTGGTCTAGACCTCTTTTCTCTTAGAATAAGCTTATTTAATTTTAGTATATATCTTAATAATAGATCTAGTATCTTTACCTCTAGCTATTACCCCCCTATAACCTATAGTAAGATCATTTAGGCTAGACTATATAATTAGCCTAGCTATAGCTGTAGATACTTTATAGTCTTACTATCTATTTATATCTAAGATATATATATTATACCTCTTATAGCCCTTCTACTTTAGACCTAAATACTACTTACTATCTAGTTATTTTCTACTACTAGATAAGCGGGTATCTCTACTATAATAATAACTTTTATACTATATAGTAGAGGTAGTAGTTATAGAAGGTAATAGGATAAATTAGGGGAGAAAGATATCGAGGAAGGTAATATCCGCTATAAACTACTAATATATATTAGCTAATTATAGTACTAATATATAGGAATATAAAAGGTTATCTATTATAGTAGATACTTCTTAGGCGTAGTTATCTTATACTACCTATACCTAGGCTAAATCCTAACTATTATAGATACTATTATTAATAATTAGCTAAGGGTACTTACTTAGTAGAAGCTTTAAAGGCCTTAGTAGCTAAAAAGATTAGCTCTATTCTAGCTAAAAAGGGTATAAATTAATAGCTAGAGAGTATCTATATAGTTAATATTCTATACTCTATAATCTAAGAGGTAGTATTATTACTATTACCTAAAAAGTTGTTTTTTAACTTTTTAGACCTTATAAACTCTATAAACTATATATATAGGCCTTTTTAAAGAGTATAGTATTAATACCTAATAGTATACCTATATAAACTTGTTAGTAAGTTCTTCTATCTAATCTATATATTAGATATTTTATACTTTATAAAATATACTATAGTTATTATATAATTAATCCCTAAAGGTTATATATTTAGTAGTTTACCTTATAAAAACCCACGTTTTTATAGGGGCGCGCCTTAGACCTTCTAGAGCTAAAAGTAATATATACTAGCCTAATTAGGTTAGTCTAGTAGAATATCTTAGTTATCTAGTAGAAAAGGCCTTAGTTAGCAAGCGGCTTAGCTCTAGAAGGTCTAAGCCCCTAAGGTAATCGGGGACCGCCCGTATACTGGAGTGTTAACTCTCCCGTAGGTTTAAGTTGCTCAGAGTCTGAGTCGCAGTTTAGCCGAGAGCTTTCGCAGCAACCCTCGATGTCTGAGCTAACGTCGGCTGCAACAGCTCTAGGTACGAAGTAACGACGCAGATATTTTGTACGCGCTATCCTCCATACAGGCTTCGATACACCGGCGTACCAAGGTAACGCCATCAGCTAATCCTTCCACCCTCGTGCTTCCGCCGGCATGCCCAGGGCTTCCACATGGCGAACCACAGCCACAGCTCTATGTCCGGAGCGGATCTCTGCGAGCTAAGGCGGGTTTCTCGGCAGGTCGATCTTCTTGGCAGCCCTAGAAAACCTACTACAGCACTACGGTGGAAGGTTTCGAAGACATCAAGGGCCAAGATTTGTAATTCTTTTCCTTTGACGGATTTAACAATTAAACTGGTCCGGGCTGGTATCCGTCGCCTAAGGTCGACGCCCAAAGACTTACCACGATCCTCTCCTATGGTGGCCGGCTAAATAAATGTTCAGTAATCAATCTACGCACGAATATTGTACGCCGTTCTGAAATATACGCGCGCCCTTTTGAACATTCTTTTAGCCTGCGAGGGAGTACCTGGGAGCGTTGGATACTTGGCTATGCCAAAATAACAACCTCGATCCCTGGAAAAATGCCAAGAGTACGAAGCGTGAGGCCGTCCACAGCAGCGGTCAGTCGTCAGCTGTGGCTGACTCTGTCTCGACCTGTTCGGCGAGACCGTTATCTAAACCTTGCCTCGTCCTCCGTGTGTAGACGTCGAAGAAACCATCCAGCGGGAACTGTGGAAAGCCAAGCGGTGTGGCTGTGTGCGTATATGCGGTATTGCTGATATATCTGGGAACGAGCCTCGGTGCAGAAAATCACGGCTAGGTTGAATTAAAGCTACGCTAAGTGACAACAGTCATGAATTCCGCGGAGTTTAAATAAAATACCGTAATTCGGGTCACTCTAGCTGTTGGGGGCCGCCCATATCCTGAAGCAAGTCGGCCATAGATCCTCCTCGAGAGCATCAAAAGCATCATTAATATTCATACACCTATACCAGCCTGTTGGAATAACACTCTTACAAAGGCCCGTCAGTCCATTATAGTGAATCCCTCCTACTAGAAAATCTCTTTTCGCGTCTCAGCATTCATAAACTATATAGATGTGTTCCAGCCTGTTGTGCTTTATGAGGAGGTCCCCAGGAGGTCAGAGAGTTACACTTCGTGTTGTTAAGGGCACGAGGCTCGATGCGAAAAGTCACGGCTATGATTCGTCCAGGCAACTCTTCGACCTGCTGGGGAACTCCTCGTGGCTACCACGGCCTAAAACCAGATGTTTAGAGATTGGTCTGTACTTTGTATGCTCTAAAAAGGTTGTATATTGGAAAACTATCACATCAGGATACGGGCGACCCACAGAGTTTCAACAGGTCTGCCATTGCCGGATCGTAACGTTTCAAATGCTTCAGATCTATCCGTGACTTTTGCATCGACCTGACCGCTGCACCGGTTCGTCCCCAGAATCGATACAGCCACATCCGCCTCCACGGCGTTGTTAGTTGGGAACGACACCGTGGGGTACTGTAAAGGCAGCCCGCGCGTCAACGAACAACAGCAACATGTACCCGTTTAATATAGACACTGCGTTTGCAAGAAGTAACTAAGCTCGCTAAGGTACTGATAAGTACAGTTTGACCGCAAGGTTGCACGCCTCGTCCCATCTCTCGTCACCTTCGGTACCTGACACCGGGTAGAGTGACACAAGTCGTGATAAGGCGGAAATTCTCCTACAAGCAAAAACAACTACCTAGTATAAACCGCTCAGGGGTTCGCCTATACTACAAAGCTAGTGTGTATCAATGCTGTGATCGCGTGGTGATGCTTCGACTTGGCTAGTTTTGGGAAAACGCATCTGCTTGTTAGGAGGGGAGTTGATTGGGGAACTTGGGGCTCTTGGTGATAAGGCACGCCTCCAAGCCTCATCACCGCCTCCACTAGGGACTCTAGTATGTGTAGTAATCTATGCGCAGTTTCTCTCCTTCAGGAGTGCTCCCAAGAGTGTGTCAGCTGCTGACGTTTGTTATTTTCTACTCCGCGATCGCGCGCACTTCTTAATATCAATTAAAAATAATATAATTATTCTGTGTATACTGTAATTATAGCTATATGCCTCTATATCTGCTACTCGACCCTTACAGTTGACGCGATACTGGCTCGGTCCTTATAAATAGTAATAATAGTAATAGAGAAAGGTAGGCGACAGCGAGGTCTTACTTCGAGAGCCTGCACAGACTATATAACTTAATTGATTGTACTGTATACCTAATCATGCTTAATATAACTTAAACTAGATCACAGGAGGCGGTGATGAGGCTTGGGGGCGTGCCTTATCACCAAGTGCCCCAAGTTCCCGAATCATCTCCCGTTAGGTCATCCAGTATCTCGAGGGCAGCCCCCCAGTAGATGAATTGTCCCACGTCATAACGCAGTGAATGAAGTGTTCTACGACTCATCTCATTGCCTAGTCGAGTTCAAACCCGTGGCTATTTGCACCGACTCTTTGAAGATAGGGAGATCCATCTCCATCCATTGAGCTGAACATTGTAGCTTACACTTAAGTAACCCTCCATTAGAGCTGCATTGATGCAGAATGCTCCGAATGACCAAACATTAAAAGCCGTCCAGTGCTGTATGCGATGCTATTGATGGCTCATGTGCTGAAAAAAAGTAAAACAAGGAAAGCTCTGATCCAGCAGAGCGTTCAATCCTTCCAATCCCACACCTTCCTCAAAAATTTGTCCATCTCGACTTTCTTCGTCTTGATTACTTCCATCCAGGGATGCTCCAGCATTCGCCAAGGCGTTGCACGTCGAGAGGGTTCCTTTTCCAGGCTAGACAATCCAGTGTTAGCAGGTGTAAGATATTCTACGGTATACCTTGCATAAACGTACCAGCACTCAATGAAATACTTGAAGTTCTCGCTCCATTTCACCTTGTTCTCAGGCTCATCTTTGAGCTTAGGTATCGGTTGGCGTACGATGTAGGTTAACAAGTCAATCAGTCCCGCTCGTGGCTGCATCTCCGTGCCATCCGCAGGGAAGGGAAACCGGTGCTGTGCTACCTCCAAAAGCGTAACACCAAGCGACCAAACATCCGAAGTTATGGTATACGACTGCCCCGTTATCCGCTCGGGTGCCATGTAGTACGATGTGCCGATGAACGTGTTTGCGTCGCCTTTGGTGCCAAACTCTCCGCTGACCCCGAAGTCGCATAGTTTGACTTGGCCGTCCCTGCAAAGCAGAATGTTCGAAGGCTTGATGTCCCGGTGAATGATTCGGCGGCTGTGAAGATAGGTCAAGCCGTTTAGCACGCCTTCCGCAACTTTCCCGAGCACCTTTTCTCCTGCCCTGCCTCCTAGCTTCTTGAGCTCGCGATACACGCTATCCAAACTGCCCCCTTCGCAAAACTCCATCGCAATGGATATTGTACCCGTGGAGTCGTCCACAAATGCGCCGTAATACTGACATATATGGTCCGACGCGCAGGTCTTGTTGAAGCTAAGTTCTCTCACAATTTGCTTCTTCACATCGGGATCGGGATTCGTTGTTATCACCTAGGATCACCGTCAGCTGGTTGCCATCATCATGCACCGACAAATTTATCGCACCTTCAGAGCAAAGACTTTCTTGCCGCCTCTTAGTACGCAACGTGTCACTGCTCCACCAGCACCTTCCCCAAGACTCCCAAGTTCTATAATTCGATTCTCTTTGCTTGCTGCCTTCCAACCTGCGTCATCCAAATCTTCCACGTCGAGTGGTCGCCCCATCTCCAGGCTTAGTTTGTCCAGATCTGGTAGTATGCCAATGCTGTTCTCCCTTTCCATGCTAGCGCCGCCTGCACTGCCACCACTTGCAGATTGTAATGAGCTCGCCGCAGACAGCGGATCTATGATACCCTGCAATTGTTGCATTGAACTCCCATATGCACCTTCGTAATGTGATGATGCGGCGGATGTTGACGAGTTACCTTGGCCTTCCCCAAAGCTGCCAGATATGGAATAATCACTCCCAGTGCTGGATGTGCTAGAAAGTGGATTGATATGGAGAGGTGGACCCCTTCTACCATGATGCTGTCGGCCTTCTTGTGGTGTCGTATTACTGCCCGAGGGAGTTGCCAGTCGGAGTTGGGGCGGGGTGGACCGCGGCGCGGGCATCTGCAGTGGCTGCAGCGGCTGTATTTCTGGGAGCGAGGGACCGCCATCAACTGGGCGTGCATTAGGTGAGGGAGGTATAGCTAGGCCAAGCTTGGGCATACGTGTGCCGCTGTTGCTTCGACTGCTAGGTACAGGAGGCCGCAGGAGAGGCGCTGGAGACGACATCTTGTCGCAGCTAGGAAGGACCGGAGCGGACTGAAGTCTTTTGGATGACCATGCAAATCTCACAATAATCCAAGTGCCACGTACGGTAGAGCAGGACAAGCGGTGTCAATACGTGAGGCACTGAGCTACAGCCAGCCTCTGGCCGTAGGTTTAGAGTTACCCGCGTTGGCGGCCACAGGAAGACGCAAAGTTGATTTAGTCGGGTGGATCTTAGTTCAGAATATTACTCCTTGCTTCCATCGAAGTACACAGGCAATATCCAGAATGATGATACGGTTGGACGTGTACCCTGCAATACGTAGTTTGGCCGGAGCAGTAATTGTTTGGACCCAACTTCTTTATTGTTCAGCGTTGCAGGAGAATTGGAATCAGGATGGTCACTGCTCTATGGGACGGGAGAGGAGTCTTCCTAAGGGCTGGACCAGAACGTCAGCAAGGCTGAAACAGCTCACACACGCTCGAAGTACTGTTGCTTCGTTACCGCGACGTTAAGATCAAATATGAGCTGCTCGTGTAGCAATTGAGCTAGAATGTTCTTTACAGTATATTAGCAAGCGAGCGAGTGAGATTATCGAGCAACGAGCGACAGGATGTAGGAGGAAGCAACGAAGGTTGCGTCGGGTTGTGATGAAGCTGCTGACTGCCGCGCAGGGCGGGACGTTAGTTACGGTAACTTACCCTGCGACTTTCGTATAACGGCCCGCGACATAAAGTACTGAGGTACCCTAGGTACGGTCAGAGGTTTGCAGAATCCCACGCGACGTTAGGTAATATGCGCAACACTGCACGGAAGAGACAACGGCGGCTTGAAGCAGCCGATGTATGTTCAAGACACTCACCAAGCTGTAGGTAATAGCAGCCTGAAATGTGGAAGAGGCGGTGGAAGTGGTGAGAATAGCGGTAGTGGTCTGATGTTTTACCTCATCTTCCTGGAGAATATTCCCCCGGGTTTCATGCATAAAGCAACCTACCGCTTCTACCACATTTATTGGGTCCAAAATTGATTCAAAGTATGATAACCACATGCAGCAGGATCACCGTCCCGTTTCTGCACTGACACGGGCTTGCCGATGACCTTGTAAGTCAAACCCCTGCCAGCCGTGCGTGTCGGCACGAGCAATCGGTAGAACCTAGCCCACGTGGCAGATCTTACGATGTTTCTCCGTTTCCATGACGGTTTACTCCCCAGTCATACAATGAATACGGCGAGATGTCGTGCTTAGAGGAGGGTTTGAATCGGGGGCGTTTGTGATAAATGAATATGGACCAACGATACCGGTGTGAAATAAGCAAGAAGACACTTGAGTCCCCTGAGGGTCCCCTCACCAACAGTTCGAGTTCTGCGATAGAGTTGACAAATCTTGTCAAAACCTAGAAGTGGGATCCAGCACTACATTGTGATTACACGTCTGCGGGCGACCCTCTGAACTATGACAGTTTGCCGGTCACGTAACCTGCCAAAGCGCGCTTGCATAACCTGCCAAAGCGCGCTTGCATAACCCCTTCCAATTCCAAAAGCCCTTTGGCACGTTATGGAGCCTTATCACTAGCGAAGAACCGCCGGTGGTCGAGAGATATGTTGTAAAGCAACCTGGTTAAGCGCTTGAGACCACTCACACGTTACCATTCACCATTCTCAGTACAATACAAGACCACATAACCCCTATCGGTTTAAGCCTAGAAAAAGTGGTGTTCTCTCTTCCTATATACCTAGTGGACTCTCACGGACACGATGCGGAGGTAGGGGACGCTTTTGAGAACGGATTTCCAGTGATAGCCAGAAATTTGACTTACGAATGCTGAACAGAACCCCAGAGTAAGTGTGATTAGTGGTGGCTACGTAATTAATAATGCCGCCATGAGACCATCCGGTCAGAGAATGTCACATCCATTATTACGGGGTCCGCCGGAGTCAACATGACTAAGCATTGATCACGTAACCCACAAACTGATACCTCGAAATTCGAAGCGCACAAACGCCCGCCAAGCACAACCTTATCCCATTCCACAACGCATCTGTCCCACAATCTCTCCCTCAACGATGCCGAACAAATCCAAATCTAACAAGGCGTCCGCCGGCAAGACCAGCGGCCGCAGCGCAATCGCAGACGTAGTCGCGCGCGAATATACCATCAACCTGCACAAAAGAGTATGTCTCTAAGTCAAGCTCCACCTCTTCCAAGCAACTCCATCACACAGAGTGAAGACAACGCGGCAAGAGATTGAAAGAAATCAGTTTTGTGAAGTCCATCAATGGTCATAGGCACGACGGGACATCCTTCGTGCTATTGGCATCGGGCGGAAGACTGATTCGAGGGAAACATAACAGGTCCATGGCGTTTCGTTCAAGAAGAGAGCACCGAGGGCGATTAAGGAGATTAGGATGTTTGCGACAAAGGCTATGGTACGTACTTTTCCTGCTACTTCTATCACGCTTACTCCAGCGACGTACTCTCCCTACTTCCTTTTCCTCCGCCCTTCGGAAATCGTTGAATCGAATTTGGTTCATCGTCGGCCCAAATGCTAACCGCCTGCATGAAATCAGGGTACCAAAGACGTGCGACTTGATACACAGCTGAACAAGAAGGTGTGGGAGTCTGGCATCAAGGGCGTTCCATTCAGACTACGGGTGCGCATCTCGAGGAAGCGGAACGATGAAGAGGGGGCGAAGGAGAAGTTGTACAGTTATGTGCAGGCCGTGAATGTGAAGAACCCGAAGGGTCTACAGACGGCGGTGGTCGAGGATGCATAAGCGATACACGTTGATTATTGAGAGGAAGATTAAGGGCATTGATGAGGGATCACGATCACGTCTAGTCATTCGTCAAGCAGAAGCAGCAAGCTGGATGGGAAACGAATAAAGTACGGTCCATAGTGTCATGCTCGACTGCGCAACCAGTTTACATGTTAGTGAGATGCAGCTGGAGGCGCTGTGTCCGGAATTTTCATTCGACGTCAAGTACCCTCAATTCGCTCCGAGAAGGAATATAGTAGACCTAAATATGACCGATTTCTCGTCCATATCATTCATCAAAATAAGGCGTGTGGGAAACATTCAAAATGCTATGATGTATCAGTGCGAATCAACGCGAAAACGTCGCCGTGGTAAGGGTATATCGCAAATTTGTGAACTGTCTGCGCCTCGACCATGCGTCCAGAATCTAAAATGCTCGCTGTGCACTATTCGTACCCAAACCGTCGCCATGCCTGCAATACGCTAAAGAACATAGATAACGTCTCCAAGGTCAAGCACCCGGCACCAACACCGCCTCTTTACAGAGCACAACGACCTTCTTGAATAGCCTCCTCCATTCAACAGGATCGCCCTTCCTTTTCAGAAATCTTATGCTCAGCACGGTCTCCTCCCCAATTTCTCTGTCTGCCACCAAATAGCTGTCCACCACTACATCCCCTACAAGCGGACATCTCCTGCTATCCAACGTCTTCAGTCTCAAAATCACTTCCCTCTCCCTTCCCTCTAAGGAACTCTGGGTGAATGGCGCCACCGGCACGCCGAGGCAATGTAGGGCTTCCGACAAGAGAGGCAGAAGAAGCGAGAACGAGAGAGGGGAGAGGAACCGGGTGAGACTGTGGGATGGGACTATGTCACGGAAGTGGCGAGCTGCCTGAGTGAGACTGAGAGGAACTGACGGTGTGGCCGTGAATTGGGACATCGAGGGGTCTTCTGAGAGTTGACTGTGGTTGAAGTTGTTGTTGCTGACGTAACTGGCATGCTGCCCGAATCGAGAACCATGTGAATACATCGAAGGATTGCTGAGGAGGGCTGGTTGAGAGGCTGGGAGGGCAGTAATCCATAGACGCTCACACTCAAATGTCAGGTCTGACATGGGTACATCAGGTTGCGTGGAGGCCAGCCTCGAAAGTGGTAAGTCAACGTCCATTGCATCGCCACCTTTTGGACCGCTGCGCCGTGAAGCAAAGAGCTGTGACGAGGCCATGTTTGTATTCCAGTCGATCTTGAGAGACTCCAACATCTGCGTCGCCAATCCCATTGGGTTTGCCGCCAGCCCATTGGGTCCAAGATGAGGATTTGGCCGCGTAAACCACGGGTGCTTTCTTATACTTTCCAACGTGAATCGCGTCTCGGGGTCAACCTTCAAAATACCTCTCAGTAGACTTAGTGCATCCGCCGGTATCTGGTCCCACAGCTCATCGGTGGAATGCCCTTCTGTGTCCATGTACTCCTTGAACTCCCAACTCTGTGCAGTAGGCTCATCCCAAGGTGTGTTGCCCACGAGTAGCACAAACAGAACGATACCACATGACCATATGTCCACCTTGTCCACAACATAGCCTCCACCCTCGGTAGTCAGTTTCCTTTGTTTCGAGTCGCAGGTGTTTACAATTTCTGGCGCAATGTATGGTGGGCTGCCACAGACTGTTGTAGCCTTTCGGGTTACACCATTATACCTGAACAGCGCTGCGAGCCCAAAGTCTGCTATCTTAAGATCCCCAGTGCCGGAGAGGAGGATGTTCTCCGGCTTGATGTCACGATGCGCAATCCCCTTGTCGTGCATATAACTTACTGCGCTTATAAGTTGCTTGAAGTAAAGATGTGCGATGTCCTCTCCGACGCCCTCATCAGCCTCTATTTTGTCGAATAGATCACCGCCGTCTGCCAGCTCCATGGCTATCCATGTCCATATTTTGTCACCGCCGTGGCCGAGAAACTGGACTATGTGCTGGTGTTTGCCCACATCCGCATGCAGTGTGCATTCCATCTCGAGCTGTTTCTGGGTAAGGCGGCCATGGCGAAGTGCGTGTTGCTTGTGGATGAATTTGATGGCAATCACTGGGCGAGGAGACTTTGGAGGACATGCTTTGCGTACCCTGCGCCCTGTCAGCAACCATGCTAGATATACCTGCATTGAACACCGTACTAACGATGCGTACGCGCCCTGTCCGATCGTTTTGGAGATTATCCTGAACGGTAGGTCTGCAGGCAATGGGTCAAATTGCGACTTTGTAAACTATCAGCTAAAAAGTCCACGCAGCAGCGCAAAAGACTCACTCCAGTTGGTACCGTCATTGCGCTACGCGGGTGCACGATCTGCGCACGGCTTTGATGATGGAGTGTGTGGTCAAAGGTCGTTTAGCGCCGCCTTCGAACAAGCGTTCGGGAGGGCTTTCGTATGACCTTTGCTGGTGCCAAGAGTGTTGACTCTCAATGTCCTCGGCTTAGCATAACGTTGAAATGTAAGAGACTTGATCGATGCCTGCACAGGAAGTTGAAATCGGGATTAAAAGCTACAGTGGCTGGTTGCCGGATTTGCTCCATGCGCGTCAATGGCGTCAAGGCGCGTGGCGCGTTGCGTTGCCAGGGTAACACGTACTAATTTATCATCGAGACCTCCTTGAGTCCGCTAATTCCGTAAATCGTCACTTTTACCTCCAACACCTTCATAAGATACGGACTAAAGGTCTCTGATCTCCTTTACTCCTAGGTAGTTACTGCCGCGGTTCCTACTTCGTCTGCAACCTCCTCGTACTGGTGGCTGCCCCAATAATCTTCGACCCTACGATTCCTTTCTCACTTCTCCCATCATTCGCCGATATCCACATCGAATGCATTCTTCAGGATCATACAGTCATGGACCTTCTTCCCCCCTTAATCGTGATCAAATAATCTCGTGGTGGCACGAACGCGCCGCTGACGTACAAAGACCAACGAGCGAAGCTGACTCAGAACGCGTAATTGTAATACAGCTTGAGAAGAACAGCTCCGGTCAGGATGAACTGGCGGGCTTCGTGCAATTAGACATGCCAGGGAGCCAAACACACCCGTTCTGGGCGAAAGTAGGGAATTTGATGGTCAGTCCGAATTGGAGGCGCAGGGGAATTGCAAGGAGTTTGATGGGCAAGTTGGAACAAGTCGCTAGAGAGGGGGGAATGAGGTTCCTGGTATCTCATACTGGCGACGAAGAAGTGATTTAGCAATAGTTCTGAGAGAGTGCCGCTCTCACAACCTTGGCATGCACAGGTACTAGGTACAGAGACTGGAGTCCGGCTGAAGTAGTGTACCCTAGACTTGGGTTTCAAAAAGTTCCGGGGCCTGAAGATACGTTCCAGTATCAGTGCTAACGTGTCGATCCAGATAGGCACAGGACCTGACCACGGCATCTCGCCTAAAGATGGCAGGATGACAGACGGCACGTGGTTCTACAAGCGGTTATGAAACGGACTTACCGCCCAAGCGATGATTGAGTTGCATGGCAATCCAAGACTGGTCGATCTTGCGCTGCTTGACATGCACTTGAGAACACATCTCGTCTCTCAACAGCAAATCCTTTGCTACGGGACCATTGAATCTGTACTTCGATGCCGAGTATGTATGAGTTACAGGCCGTTTAGCTCTGCCATGAGGTTTAATTCCGTGGGCGCCACTATGATATCGACTTCGAAACGGCCGGTTGAGGAACCCAGGGTCCGTTGCAAAACGCTGTGGCAAGATTTCGTGTAGACGAGTACTCAACCCTTCTTGGAACCTGCTGACGACCTCCTCGTCGCTACCACAGGCTCAAGTAGGTTTGTGAAACTTGGTGTATGCTTTGTGTGCTCAAAAGATGTTTCATAACAGAACGCTTTTACTTCGGTGTCCAGGCGACCCCCAAAAAGCAAGAATAGGTCTGAGATAAGAGTATTTCACATCTTTGGTCATATTTCGTGACATCTAAACACAAATGTCCAAAATCCGCGGACAGCACCCCGAGCCCTTGTGGTCCACGCAGCAGTTGACGGGGCCGTCTCTGGTGATGATCACAAGTCGAATTTCACATGAACTCCTTCTCCTTCTTATCCAGTCTCACAGTTGTCAACGCCGCGCTTAATCTGCACATCTGTTCAGGGTTCTTTTCGACTGCTTCGTACAACTTCTCAACATCACTGCCCAAGCCAAGTTGCTCCGCCGTCTGCAGACTCCGCTCATCCACGAACGGAGCCAAGCATGGCCAAAGTGCTTGGGTCGTATCGCAGAAAATGTCTACCCCCACGTTTCCAAATCCTTTGATGGCTTTGATGCGGCTGCGGATTGCGGATGGGACTTCATTTGTCTCTTTCAGGAGGCTGTTAAGATCGCCGTCTAGTCCCGGCATGATTAGTCAGACGTCTTGTAAGTGCTTGTTCTGAGTATGTGACTCCTTAGGCTGCGCTTACTGTATTCATTCAGTACCAGATCCGCCAAATCCCCAAGCATAGTCGCAGTCTTCTCACGATAGTGCGTGTATCCTCCTTTCGTCAGCACCTCAGTTCTCTTCTCCCAGCTACTCTTCTTGAGGACATTCACGTCATGGTATCCTGCTTCGATCAAACACTTGAGGCTTTTAACAGCTATGCCATGAGAAATACGTGCAGAGGTAAGCATGGCATGCATTACGTGCGCCAGTATAGTTTCTGGAGTCGGGGACTCCGGAGACTTGAGGCCACTTTCTGAAAGAGGCAGCTGACCGTACGCTTCAATGAGCTTGGCGATCTTAGGGTTGGGTGGTGAGGACTCTTGTTTGTGGCTTTTGGCTGGCGCGTCTTGTTGCTTGGTCTGTCGTTGTTTCGATAATCTTGCTTTCTTCTCTGCTGGCTTCCCTGATCCCTTCTGTGGCTCCGCAGTAGGCTCATCCTCCTTGCGCTTTGCGCTTGTTCGATGATCTAGCATGTACTCCAGAAGCCTGCTTCGCTGCTGGTTTGTCTGCTTCTCTTTCTGGCTCTGGACCCTCTTCAGTTGCTCGTCGTTCGATGTCTTTGCCTTGTTCGACGTTACTTTGGCCTCTCTCTTAGAAGCCTGTTTCGGCGCAGGCTTTTCGGTAGCCGTCTCATGTGCTGATCTCTGCTGCACTTGGCCCTCGTCATTCTTTCGTCTGCTGGATGGTGGTCTGGTTCGTTTAGCAGGAGACTGCTTCGTTGCCGGGTCTTCTGCGTGCTTCTGGTCTATCTTAGGCTTGGGTTGTGTCTCCTTCTCGACATTCTTGCTTTTGCTTGACGCTGATTTGGCTTGTCCAGAAGAGCTTTTCTTCGCAGCTGATTGCTTCGCACTAGGTGCTGATGCTGTTTCTTGACCCTCGCCGTTGTGCTCGGCCCGATCCTGCGCCCTCGTGCGAGCCATATTTGCGACGAATTATTTTGGGCGCGTAGTGTGCATACGATCGGACATTTATGAGCAATGCGCAGCAGGTGCGATACTCATCAAAGCCGGGTACGAAGATATAAAAAGTTAGAATTGGTACGTGACGAGGTGGCCTTTCCGGGACGAAGTCTCAGGAAGCTGAACATCAGCTATACGCGGATTCTACTATGTGGTAATGGACGGGCTCACAGGGGCCCTGAAGCAAAGATAGCTACCTAGGTACCTAATCTGGGTAGAGGGTGGGTGCAAAGCCTACCTGCCTTACCTACCTTAGTAGCCACGGCTGGTTTGGTGTAGGCCAGAGGACCTCCTCGTGGCCAACACAGGCTAAAAAGCTTTCTAGAGAATGATGTATACTCTGTACGCTTTGAAGAGATTTTGTAGCAGAAGGCTGTTGTTTCAGTGTACGGGCGAACCCCAAGAAATTCAACTTTGAATAGTCCTGTGGATTAGCAAAGCTCCCACTACTTCCATCACGTTAGGCGACGACTTAAGTTCAGCCATAAGGTTTTGCATACCTAGGTAAAGCAATCGGCCCATTATTTGTACACAGTCAGGTTGCTAATCTTGTTTAATCTAATTGGTTCTGGGCCACTATGCAACAAATATTAGTAACTGAACAACCCCGAGGCAGACTCTCACGACAAGGGGTGAAAATGTTGACCTTCGTTCAACTTAAACTTGTTGATCCATACAGTCTTATACCCCACCTTGACTGCTGGCCGCAACGACCTGCCTGGAATCACACCCAGCTTATTTGACCCAGCGAGACTAAAAGTCGGTAGATATTGAGGAGATGTCAGAGATCGTTCAACAAATGAAGCCAGGTAGGAACCTCATGAAAAGGGAACACAGATCCAATGACTTGATGCGAGCTTCATACACAGCTTATCGATTAAATACTTGGCATGTGTGGAACGCGGGCCCTGCCGTTATAAACTCTTTCTCAAGATTCAGGTCTAGGCCCTGCCCCAGGTCGCCCCTTGTCAGAACGCCTTCCTGGTAGGGATGTGGCTAACAACAACGCTTTTGCTGCCGATTGACCTGGGAACAAGAAGGGCACATCTTCTCCCATGTGTCGTTCTGTAAAGTTTCAATATCTCAAGGCGGCTTCCCGTTAGCCAGGCAAAGAACGTTGTCCGCAAGAATGCAGTTGTCCCACCTCGTCATACCCAGGTGTACGCCTTAAACGTCCAGGTGAGGCTCTAACTCTCCGAGCAGGCAACATTATGACTGGCGTCCCTCAGGATGACCTGTCAACCAATTTCGCGAATGGTCGACCCGTTGGCAATCCAAGGAACTTTACTCATGAAGCCGGATTCCAAGACCTAAGGAGTGTTGACCTCTTTGAATACTTGGATCAAGATCCCCGACCAACCTTCATCGTTGATTTAGCCGCGCCGGCTCCGTTCAAGGGACCAACGCTTCAATTGGCGTTTATCAATGAGAGATTGGCCTCATTTACGGAGCTGCAGGAGAGTATCCGGCGAAACAGTGAACTTGCCAATGCGAATTACGAGGACTTTCAAGATTGGGTGCTTGGGAACTCACCGGTCGGTTATATCCATGCGCATTGCTTCACGTTTGCAGGCTTCCAATGGTCTCGTTCAATTGTACGCAAAAGGTGGAGTGTGGTAACTGGTCACGACCTTTCATGCTTGGCTGGAAAGCACCAAGCGTTCGCAGATGAACGCTCCTTGCAGAGGGATGGGGAAGTGTCCAAAACCGTAAGCTTGACGCCTCGCTCTTAAGATACTGTTATTCGCACCAGGATGGATCCTGCTGATGCATGTCCAGTCAACAAACGATGTCTTTCGGCCTGGGACGCGGGAGTCTACGCAGCAAAGAATGGAGTTATCTGAAATAGGTCGCCCGAGATCAATGACTCTGAATGATTGGACGGCATCTATCCCTCCGCTAGACATTTCCGAATTTGTTCATTTCGCAAGAAGTATTGAGTGGTCGAGGACAAAGCTAGGGCCCATGTCCATGTGGAGTGATGGTCTTCGGAGGGCCGCCAACATGCTGATGGCTGATCCGCGCCCTGCCAGCTTGATTTGGGGAAAGGATCGGGTCATGCTCTACAATGAAGCGTAGGTGACTGTCATTCTGACACAAAATGGCCATCGTTGCGACTGAAGCCTCGTAGTTATTCTGAAATTCCCGGAGACCGCCATCCAACTTGCTTTGGAATGCCCTTCGCCGAAGCCTTCCCAGAGATACCACCAGATTTCGAACAGAATTTTAGGGACGTTGCAAGAACCAGGCGTGGGTTGACAAAGGAGAACAGTCTGTTCTTCTTAAATAGAACCCAATTTGTTGAGGAAACGTACTTCTCGTTCTCGCTCATTCCCTTGTTTGAAAACGACAAGATTTGCGGCTTCTATAATCCCGTAAGTGTGCTTTATTACCAAAAAGCTAACGATGCTCCTGAGAACACTAAATCGCAACCTTATGTTTAGGGGGCATGCCAGACTAGAATCTCAGCTAACGAAGACAGGTTTTCGACGTCACTCGCCGCCAGGTCGCGGAGCGGAGAATGTCCACGCTCATAAGTGTGGGCGAGGAGACGTCAATCGCCCTTGGTCTGAAAGACTTCTGGAGACAAACAATCAAGGCGCTAGAACTTAATGATCATGACCTCCCTTTCGCCGCCGTTTACTCTGTTCAGGCTCTTGGTGAGTTGTCTGATGCGGCATCAATTTCATCATCAACTTCCTTGAGTAGTGCTCAATACTCCAAGCAACTCGTCCTTGAAGGCTCTTACGGTATTCCTTCAAATCACCCAGCGGCCCTGCCCGTACTGAATTTAACGCATGATGTTGACGGATTTGCACCACACTTTCAGGAAGCAGCGCGCACGGGAGGGCCGGTTGCGCTTCACTCCGAGCATGGTTCTCTAACGGAGGATTTGGTCAATGGGATACCACCCAAGACTTATGCAGACCCCTATCGAACAGTCGTTGTTTGCCCGATACAGCCTACCATTGGCACCGAGAACATCGTAGGCTTTATACTGGTCGGACTTAACCCTCGCAGACAATATGATGAAGACTATCGTCTATTTTTCCAATTGCTGCGGAGATTACTTGCTACTTCTTTGGCGTCCGCCCTCCTTATTGAGGAAGAGATTAAAAAAGGACGGACCGTGGCCGAGCAAGCTGCGCTGGATCAAGCGAAGCTTCAGGAATAACTTGATTTACGGACGAAACAGATAGAACGTACTGAGATGCAATTCACCCATTTTGCGGAGAATTGCCTCTTCGGGATCAGTGTCTTCGCCCCGGAAGGCACTGTGCTATATGCCAACGATATCTGGTATGTTTCACCGAACTGCTCCCTTTTACCTACTAAATGGATCAAGTATGAAACTATGGAATTTCCCCGTGAGAGTGGGACACCCATGGGGTGGCTTCAGTCAATTCATCCGGAAGACTTGGCGAAAACAGAGGCCACATGGATGAGAGTAGTCGATGAGAAGCAGCCAATTAATATCGAACTGCGGCTCAAAAAGCCATGGAAACCTCCAGCTAGTTTGGACGCAAAAGATATACAAACCTGCACATACGTATGTACTTCTGTTCCGTGACTGCGTTTCGGGCTTTTGTGTATTAACTCATATCTTACGTTATCAAGATACTCGGTTCTGGTAAGCGAGATGCTGGTCATGTCAAGGCACAAGTCGGCTGACAGCTTGTAGCATATCCGGAACTAGAGTCTGATGGCACAGTCAGCACAATCGTAGCCTGCTTTATGGATATAAGTCAGCAAAAGTGGGTTGAGGTAATGCAAAAGAGGAGAATGGACGAAGCAATCGAAGCCAGGAGGCAGCAAGAATCGTTCATCGATATGACAAGTCATGAGATGCGCAACCCTCTGAGCGCAATCATTCATTGTGCTGATGGCATCATCTCCACCCTGGGCAACAGCACGCTGCAAAACCCCGGCGAGGTGCGGGTAACAAGCGAAACCATTGCCAGCAGTATTGATGCCGCGCAAACCATTATCCTGTGCGCGACACATCAGAAGCGTATCATTGACGACATTTTAACGTTCTCGAAACTGGACTCTGATCTGCTGTCAGTTACTCCGGACAATGTCCATTTTGTGTCTGTGCTTCGGGGCGTCCTCCGTATGTTTGAGGGAGAGCTACGATCAGCCGACATTCAACTGCAATTATATATAGAGGACTCTATACGACAACTGGGAATCAATTGGGTTTACCTTGATCCCTCTCGGCTCTCCCAGGTTTTCATTAACCTACTCACTAACGCCATCAAGTTTACGCGTAAGCACCCTTCGAATGTCTTACGCTTTGAATTATCCTTCCACACCAGATGAAGACGCTAATTTACAATTTACCGGAGCTAGAGTTCAGGAAGTACATCAACGTTCGCGTCGGTGCATCCCTCGAACCCCCTTCCAGCGGTGTTTGCGGAGTCAAGTACGTAAAAAGCAACAAGGGTGCGCGTAAAGACCTTACAGTAAGTGACGACTGGGGTACGGGTCAGATTGTATATCTTCATTGCGCCGTCCAAGACAGTGGCCGGGGCCTCAGCCCGTCCGAAATGGACCACTTATTTAACCGCTTTCGGCAAGCTACGCCTAGAACGCATGTCCAGTACGGCGGTTCTGGACTTGGCCTCTTCATATCGAGAGAGCTTACGGAATTGCAAGGTGGAGAGATTGGCGTGGCATCTGAAGAAGGCCATGGTAGCACCTTTGCTTTTTACGTCAAAGCAAGGAAAGGTGCGGAACCAAATCGTGGAGATCAGCAGCATGGCCCTACATCAAAATCAAAATCGTATCTCACTAAGGCCGAGAAAGCGCAAATGCCACCGTCATCCAATGAGCCCATGGGAACTGCTTCTGTTTCTGCTTCTTCTGCAACAGCGGGCAAGCCGCCAGAAACATATCACATCCTTATCGTGGAGGACAATGTTGTAAATCAGAAGGTCCTTAGTAAACAGCTGACCAGCCAAGGCTTCCATGTCGAGGTGGCTAATCATGGCGAGGAAGCCCTTGCCTACCTGCAGGAAACCAAGTACTGGGCCGGTAAAGAAAACAGCGGCAAGGAGCTGAGCGTCGTGCTGATGGACTGTGAGATGCCTGTCATGGATGGCTTGACGTGTGTCAGGAGGATAAGAGACTGGGAAAGGGAAGGAAAATTCAGTAGGCATGTGCCTACGATTGCGATTACGGCGAACGTGCGGAAGGAGCAGATCGAGGCTGCTATAGCTGCCGGGATGGTAAGTGGAGGCTGACTACAGCTGCTGGTGTTTCAGGCGAAGAGATGCTGATAGTGAGATAGGATGATGTTATTTCCAAACCCTTCCGGATACCAGAACTGATAACGAAGGTGGAATCCTTGGTAGAGCTTCAGAAACCGGACCACTTGCCTGAGGGACGCGCTTGAACCATTACCGGCCACGCCATAACTCAGCATACTGTGGCGGCCCCGTTCACAAATTTACCTCACCTGATCCTCGTAACATGGGTGGCCGCCAAGTTGCACTACGCAGAGAAGTCGCTCGCAGCGTTTACGATACCCAGGAAGAAGCCCTATGATTATTCGCACCAACCTGTGTATAGGAGGCTTCTGGAAGCGAGACTTCAAGGAACCACGCTGTCTCTCAGCTACCGCTTGCGACTGCGTGCCTTCCACCCTACAGAAAATTTAAACTACATTCTCGCAAAGGCTTCCGACCTTTTACAGGATACTTACCAGTTCCGTTATAAGGAGTAATAATTGGTTCCATACTCCCCTTTTTGTCCTTTGAGTCTCTCGTGGAGCATTTGCGTTGTGGCGTTCGGTAAGATTTGGGCGTGATAGAAGTATGATAAAGCATTGGAGCATGATTGCATCGGACCATGATTAGCATTGGTGTAGAGTCTCTTATGCATGGGTTGGTGTTTGTCAACTTGGCAGGGCATAACAGGTGCATGGTAGGCAAAGATGCCGGCATGTAGGATATTGAGAGCGTGTAGAATTAGAGCAGAGTGGACTATTCCATACGAAACTTGTGTTAGTTAAGATGGTGGGAACGGCACTTGCCAGAGAACAGCCATGATCAACCCCCATATTGCTGTACGCTTATGATTCCCGGGGCCCATTCAAAAATGCAGTGGACAGTTCACAGATCTGGTGATTCTGGATAGCTAGCAGCGAGGCTCCATATCTTGATGATGTACACATGATTCCTTGGGTAACGTCCACTATTTGTCAAGAGTTTGGATGTGAGGAAGACAAGGGATGAAGCTGGAAGCTCTTCTCTCCAAGAGAACGATTCCCGCGAGAAAAACCATCCTTGTGTACCGTAACTTATACAGCGATGCTAATGCAGCATATTGATGTTGCAGATGGTGATGAGATCAAGTCATGCATCATTGCAGTGATGATGCGGCGATTGTAGATGATGACTGTGGTTATTGACGACCATAATATTGATCACAACGAATTTGAACAGGTTTCTCACTTTGCGGCGAGCAAGACGCAGGTGTTTTACGAAACAATCCCTGCTTTCCCCGTCTCCCTTCCACGCCTTCATAGCTTGATCGATTGCTCGGTAGCGTGCTGAGTCCGCCGTCGATGGCCGGTGATCTTTTAAAGAAAGGTCTCTTCAGTTTTCGAATGTCGTTTTTCAATTTGACAAACGGGATGACGATTGGAGAGAAAACAGAAGAGGCAATATCACCAATGTCCCCTCAATGCAGCTTAGCTGGACTGACTCACGTGGCACCAAGCTTTTCGACTCACTGAAGATGAATGAGATATCTGTGCTTTCGTTCTCCATACAACAGCCGGTAGACTGGCCCTAGCTTATGGTATACTGCAAACGCCGAACAATCAACAAGCCAGTCAATGCCATGCTGATATACCTTCCTTCGTATACTCGTTATCATTACCAGTCATAAACAGATCCATCAATCCTGTCTCTTCTCTTTCTAGCTGCTGCTTCCCAGTTTCCTCCTCACGGCAGCCATTCCAGACCTCCTCAACTCCCCGAGAGACGCAGTCATAACAGAACCATCCCAAAGCTCAACACTCCCACCACACCCGCCAGCACCCACCCTACACCGCGGCATACCCTCATCCCACCACTATTAGGCGCAATCTTTACCACCGTTCCAGTCCCCACGCCCTGCACCGTCGCCGTACACGATGCTCCACACGCGAAGCCAGACGGGCAACATCCCCCGCCTAGACTGATAGCACAATTGAACCACCCTTGTGCACAGCTTCCAGTCCCCAGTGCAGCCTGCGTCACCACTCCGGTCGTCGTGGTGACAGTACTCGTGGACATTGGAGTTGTAGTTGTGATGCTACTGATCGGAACAAGGGTGGTACCCACGACCGCGGTAGCGGAGGAAGAAGAAGAGGATACTGTAGCAGTAGTAGCGATGCTCTGCACACCCACGCCGTCGGAGGCCCCGGATGTGACGACAATGACAACGCCGCTGTTCACTACGGTGGTGGTCGCGACTGGAGGGCAACTTGAAGTGTCGCAGTTGCGTCCGACACGGCAGCAGTCACCCAGATATCGCGCCGAGCACATGTAGTACCCCGTTGGGCAAACGGTGCCGGTCACGGTCTGTTGATCCGTCGTCGTGCCTGCTGTCGCCGTTATTGTATTTTCCATTGTTATGGTGCTGGCAATAGTTTGGCCTTCGCTTGTCGGACGGACGGGAGCTCCGGCGCTGGAAAGGACCAGACATGTGATGCCAGCTCCGCAGGCGGCATCGGTGGGACAGCATCCGCCACCTAAAGAAGCGGCGCATGATTGGTAGTTGCTAGGGCAAGTAACGCTTGTTGGTTGGGTGGGATAGACGGTTACAACGGTAGTAGAAGAGGTAACAGCTATGGATGTAGAAGGCGTACTAGCGACGGTAGTTGTGCTTGTAGCTGCGGGAACGACATTGTTGGGAGTCAATGTGACAAGTGTGGTTGTTGCAATGAGGATAGTGCTCGTGTACGGAGTGACGACGACCGTTTCGGTGGATTGGATAAGGGTTAAGGTGTACACGCGAGTTGTTGTCACGGTTAGCGTATTACTTACGACACCTGCGTGAACTCAGCATTAGCACACTCGAAGTGGGTTGCGCAAGAACACGGGGAACAAGACCTACAGCCAATGTCCTGACATGCGAATCCAGGAATGCAGCATCCTCCATTTGGACTGTTCGGGCAACTGCTATACCCCTGTGCTGTGTTGCACGATGATATCTGGCCACCACAAGCCGTGCCCGCAGGGCAGCATCCCACATCCCCTAAACCAGTGTCTGTGACAAGTACACAAGTCTCCCCACTTGCACAACAGATATTCGGCCGATTGATCTGCGTGCAAGGATCGGTGCCAGTAGGACACTGATACGCTCGTTTCTGCAAAGCGGCGCGGCGGAAGAAGCGTAGGTTGTCTTCGTAAGGGTGTGAGTGATGTGAGTGTAGCAGAAATGGAGGTAGCAGAGCGTTGGCTATGGAAGCGTTCGTATAGGCGTTGTTGTCGTACTGCAGAGGTCTGAGGACGGCTGCTAGTGGAAGTTCCAACGCAATCTCCGCTTGTGGTGCGTTGGCCTCGGTGTCAGGGTTGTGGACCACATGCTGGCCGTCGAATTGCCAATAGTGTAAGAAGAACTTCTCTCCTTCATCCTGGCTCATCTTTCTAACGCCCACCGGCCTTGCAGTAGCAAGCTTCTCCTGTATCTGAGCATTTCTTCGCGCAATGGCTTCATGTTCCGGCCAGTACTTCTCATGCGCCGCTCGCTTGAAAGTGGAATCGTGGTTCGCAGTTGCAGGTAACGGTGATATCGTTATCAGTAGTAGGAGGGCTAGCGGCAGTGAGAAGATAGATGGAGAGACACGCATGGAGAAATGTCTCCAATGCGGGAACGAGCGTGGGAAGTTGCAGAACTTGGAGATATTTCGTCAAGCTTGGAAGTATCGTCGGAGGTCGGCGGCTATGTAAGGAGTGCTTCGTGGAGGAGCACGGCAAAGCCGGGTAAGAACGGACAGTCACGAGCTGCGGTATCTTGCTGCTTCTAATCGTCGACAATGCAAATTGCGGAAACAGTATTATTCTGGGACGGGTTATGTACAGGAGACAAGGAAGTCTTGTGTGGTGAAAGCGGAGGCTGGGAGGTCGTGAAGGTTGATGGCAGTAAGCTTGCTTTCGGCAAGGAAAAGAGAGAGGTTGGTTGTGCGTCACATCCTGCTACTGACATGGTCATGATTTTGCGCACCTTCTCGTGATATTTCCTGTAGCATGAATCATCACGGCTTCCTCGAACAAAGCCCTCCAATAGTCATTGCAAGCCTGGGCAGCCCTCCTGTTAAGGGATGCGTCGCCGTTAACGGTAGCTGAAGAGGTGCGTGAGATGCAGGGCCGCCTTGACAGCCCACGGACCGCTCTCGGCGCACAGTATCAGAATTCGCATGGATGAGGCAACAAACTTTTCAGACATGATATTAGCACTTGCAGTCAGGTGGGCTTCGAGACTTCTTACGGAGACAGCACTTCGAGAGCTATACTGTGTGCATACGCCAAGATCTCCTCCCGGCTAGCAAGTGTTTGTCGTCGTCTGTTCAGATCAACAGCTGCGGTTCGAGTTCGCGGAGTTTGTTTGCTCGATCCGTCACGACCGTGTCTGCTAAGAACAGCCCCTGTTTGCATATTTGACCATTCATGTCGGAATACTGAGCTGTAGCAAACACACGACATCATAACTTATCTCAATGTCCAGCGCTAGCGCCTCGCTTCTCACCAACGAGAGCCTTAAACCACGAGAGCTTCTAGGAAAGAAGCTACCGAATGTCTGGCTTACACAGGCCGGTTCCCTACATGCAGCACTCGTGGCAGCACGTTGCTACCGTGTGCATCTCATCTATTTACACCTCGGTTCCACAGGCACGCGGCAGAAGCTATGAGACACCTGTATATTCCTTCTGGAAGCATCCTCCCGTCCCGAGCCGGTACGTGGGAAACCTGAAACCTATTTTTGAGTGTGCGTTTCCAGCGGGAAGGGAGCCTGCTACAAAGTGTTGACAAGGGCTGCTGAAATTGTCTATGAGCGAGGATAGCCCCTAATAGGCGGAACACCTCAATTGTGATCCGTTGTGCCAATCTACCTATGGCTACATGCATGTTCACCGAGGAAGTAAAGGTAGGAGGTTACAAACAGTCTAGCGAGTATAAGTATGCGCATCACGACGATGCATTGCACTTCGTCTTCAGCTCAATCACGTCCGGAAGCTTCATTCCTGCATAGCATTGCGTTTACTCTTACGTTTCACGTCCATCTTTCGCTTTTTCATCCTTGCCTTTTCTTCACATCCAAAGCCCCTTCGGCTCCAGGACATCAACATACGCCTAGCGTTCCAGCTCCAACCTTCCCTCTCACCATGTCAGAGATAAGCACTCCTGCTTCATCTTCTACCTCCAGCGCTGGCCGCTCAAACACGTGGCAAGACAGGCTTCAAGGTGGGCCAAAGCACTCACATCAGTTGTTGTTCGTGCCCAAGGCTTACCAATTTTCCGGAACAGACTATTGCAGATCCGCTCAGCTGCAGGCACCAGTCTGGAGCATAGTTTCTGACCGCCGCGGTAAGCTTTTCCTCCGACGAGTCATGCCCCGCTATGGGTTGAGCACCAGGCATACGTCAGCCCCTCGTGGTCCAGCACCTCATTTTATTCACCGACCGTTCGTCTTCGCAAGCCTCCGCTGACGTTTATCCTTTTCAATCACAGGAGGCCGCACCGCCTGGTCCAGCACCGTGGTCATTCAAGGCCAACACATCCCGGCCCGCTACTGGTACGACGGGCAGTACGTCAACAACGCCAAAGAGGACGCCGCCGAAGTCGCGCTGCAGAGGCTTGGCCAGGTTCCCGTCCCATCTCCGCAATACCAACAGCAGCGCCAGCAGCAGTGGCGCGGTTTTAATCTCGGAAATGGGAAGTAAGGAGTTTTCTTCCTTCCGGCAAGGTCTGAGCGAAGCGGACCCGGGTAATGGGTAGTGGGTATACGGGGTGATGATGTCTCTTGCGGGCTGGTTTCTGGGGCGTTCAGAGCGAGCGAGCGTTGTTGCTGCAAGGCGTCTGGGACTGGGGCACCGGGGAAGTCGGAAACGGCGTTGGGCTTGAGCTGTCGCGGATGCTGTCGCTGAGAACCTTCTTCGTAGCTACGTCTTTTCGGTCAGGGCTGTAGTAGTAGTTCGGTGGTGCAATATAAATTGAGTTGGCGGAGACTTTCGGCGTCGAAGGCGGTCTGTTTCAGGTGCGGAAGTGCCATTTGCTGTAATAGATCGAGATGCGCTGGGCGTGTCGGAGATATTCCCGTCAACGCGGCTGAACCAGACGATGCCCAATCGTCACGTGAGAGGAGCTTCCTCCGGACTCTGTTTATCAGAAAGTCCTTCGTGGTGACGACGAGGAGTGCTGAAAATCATCCTAAATGCATAAGACAACACCTGGGGACGGGCTTGCCTCCTACTGAATTCCAGACTTGCCAACTTCGGTCTCCACCATCTCGTCATCTGATACCTCGCTCCCTTGTGAAGCTACTTTGCCAACAAGTCCAAAAATATTTACATAACATTACACATATGACACACTGCTCGCTGTCAACGCTGTACACAAACGTCCACGGCTTCCCAATTCAGAGCTTGCTCTTGAACTTCGCGCGATCGTCGCTCTTAAACAACACCTCGCTATCCGCGTACGGATCAACCGTAATGGCGTTGAGCGGGTTCAGTTGACTCGCCCTGTAAAACATATCCTCATACACCTTCCCATCATATCTCCCCAAACTGCTATCCATCTGCCAATCCGGGAAGTCCCAGGCATCCACCAGCCTCACAGCATGCGGTCTAATCTCCTGCAGCAATTTCATTACTGCGCTGGTCCGCGCAAGCTGGATTTGACGGACTGTCGTCGCGCTCGACGTGTAGAACTCCGAGGCTTCGGTTTCAAGCGTGTGGAGCGCATACAGGCGGAAGAGCTTGTGGAGGATTTCCACGGTTTCCGGACTCAACTCAGCAGTCGTGGACTGAGCTTGCAGAGCCTCGTAGAAGTTCTTCACGATGAGGTACTGTGAATGTGCTTTGCTCAGGCGATAGAACTCGACTAGAAGGTCGTTCCATGCCTTCTTTTCCACGTCACGATGCTTCAATGCCTCAAAGGTAAGATAAGCCGCACGCCAGGCAAATGCTCCGACAATGTCTTCATCTTTGTTCAAGACGTCGAAGGCAGAGGGCGTTTCGAATTTGCGGTTGAAATTCTCCAGAACACGGGTTGTGTCATTCGTCGGCTTCTCGCCGTTGAGGACGGAGCGAGCGGATTTGAGGAGCTACATTACTATCGTTAGCCCGGCAGTTCCAGCACCAAAATGCAGGGATACCAACATATCGAGCCACTTGCTGCGTTAACATGTAGTTATCACCTTCCCATGTCACTGTTGGCAAATAATCCGCGTACCAGGGCCCAATGCCGCTAAAGCTACTGTACCCATGTCCGCCGCATGCTCTACGGCAAATCTCCAATCCCTCAGCAGCAGTACTGCTGGCCAAGCTCTTAAGCCCACAGCTAGTCGCGTGGAGATCCGCCAGGAAATCACTACCCGAATGTGTTTCCTCAGGGCCCGCTCCTCTTTGCGTCGATGCTGCCTTGCCCGGATCTGCCTCCATCCGCTTTTGGTTCTCTTGGTAGAGCTGCATCATTGCTTTACCGGTGAAGTGCAGAGCGAATGTAGCAGCCAAAAGGGTAAGGAGACGGATCTGAACCATGGTGTAGTTCAGAACCTGGTTTTCGCCTTTTTCCCATTCAGGGGCATCGCGGTCTTGAAACTGGCGGCGCACAGCGCAGTAACGAACAGCGATTGTGACGCCGCGCGCGAGCACGCCACCTGCTTGGAGGACGATTGTGCTCCGAACCCAAGTCAAGGTACCGTAGACTAGGGACGGTGAGGATGGGCGCATGTATTTGTTCGTATTTGGGTCGACCCTGGAGAACCTAGCCAACATATTGACATGTGGTATCTTGACCTTGTTGAACAAAAGGAAACCATTGTCCATTGTATTGTAACCAAACTTGGGGCCAATGTCCCCCACGTGTATATTTTCAAAGGGTTGATGCGTCTTCAAGTCCCTAATTGGTACCACGAAAGGATGTGGGCCATACCCCTTGCCTTCAATTATAAGCTGAGCCATAACGACGGCGAAGTTGGCCGTCCGGCCAAGGCTGCCGATCCACCATTTGGATGCCGTCAGGTGTGGCGAGTGGATGATGAAGGTTTTGTCCTCAGGGTTCCACGTCGCGGTGGTCTCAAGGCCTCGCACGTTGCTTCCATGGCCAAGCTCGGTCTGGGCGTAACAGCCAATGATCTTGTAAGCTTGCGCCCTCTTGAGGAAGAGTTCATGCTGTTCTGGTGTTCCCTGGCCACGAAGAGTCACCTGCAACGAGAATAACAATTAGCTGAATTGCCGGTCCGGAGCTTGGGATCAACTGACCAAAAACATGCTCTCGTGAAGCCCATAGGGCCCTGGCTCGCTCACGAGCTCCGTAGCTGTCGTAAAGTCGTCTTGATTCCAACCATGTTTGACGGTCAATTGTCTGAGCTTCTTCGCTCGAGCGAGCGCGGTCTCAAACCTGTCGACACGTCCGGCAAAGTAATTTTGTGACTTGTCAAAGACTTTTTCTTGTTGAAGGGCGTTTAATATGCGGCGTTTGCGTTCCAATTTTTCTTTTGTGAACATGAACTGGGAGAGCTCTTCGACTGGAAGCTGAGACTTGGCTCGCTCAGCAGCAAGAAGCTCATGCCCTTGCGGACCTGAAGGCTGCAAGTCTCTCACCCAGCTCGGTACGGACGCCATTGTAGCCGGAGCACTTGTGGAAGTGGCGTGGAGTCGATGCTACAGTTAGTGACCTACATCCACGATTGTGTAGACGCAGATTTCGCCGTCGGTACGGTAGAACGATTCCATTGCTCGGGATAGGATTCGGATTAGCTTTTCGATTCTACATTGCCGAGGTTTAAGTCTACTTCAGCCCTTTAGCGGCTTAACGTGGGGCGATCCCAGGAGCAATTCGACCCCGGCATTTATGTCACCCAGCTTGACGCTAGACTTTAAGGAACAGGTAAGGAGTAAATTGGGAAGGTTACAGTGCCTTGGACCTTCATATACGAGTTTAGATAACTCACAAGTGCTATGAAGATCTGCGGCTGGTTCGCCGCATAATGTAATCGCCTTGGAACTAGGAGAATGAGATATCTCTAAAGCAAACTCACATCTGCATCACGCATCATATCCGCTCGAACGCTGACAGAATGAAGAGAAATCAAGAGGAAATACTATATGTTACAGTCGGACAAATATGTACCAAAACCGCAGCAACAAGTCAATGTCGCAGATCCCGTTTCGATGATGACGCCATTGCTAACAAAGCAACGCCCTCCTTGCCATCGTACGGCCCACAGAGTATCAGCTCGAGTGAGAGTAACCAGCTCCGTCGGGCTGCTCCTTGGCTTCCACAAATTCTGGTTCGGGGCTTGCCGTGCCCTCAATCTCCAATTGTGTTGGCAACTCAAGGCCATCAACCACTCCTGATCCGTATCCATTAACGCCAGTCTCAAATGTTTCACTTGCGTCCGAGTTTGGAGGAGACTGAGCCGGAGACTCGGCCCTCAGGGCTTGCGCACCGCTGGGTTCCTTGTCCTTATCATCATTAGCCATGGCGGTAGCTTCTTGACCTTGCTGCCTTTGCCAGATCGCCTTCCGTGCCTTCTCGTCCTTGATCTTCCTTAGCCGCTCCGCTTCCTCTACGCCCCCGCTCTTTTTCAGTCTGCCCCCGTCGACGAAGTTTCCGAGTTCCTTCTGAAATTCTCCTCCGCTCCTGCTTTCCAACTCTCGCTGCCTTGCCTTTTCAGCTCGCTCGATTGCTTCAAGTCGAGTCTCATGGTTTGGATGCAGGGCTCGGACTGCACCGAGGACGCCATCCTTTGCCTTTTGTGGATCGACAGCTTGATCCACAGCAAGGGGGTTGAGGTTCCGCGAAGCTTGGCGCGATCCCGTCATTGTACTAGATGACTGCAGATGCTGCTGTTTTGTAGCTTCCTCTACCAATGCGAATGTCTGAGCAGCTTTTTCCAAATCGTCTTCCAGATCTGCAGCTAGCTCCTCTTGCATGGTGAGAAGATCCCTGTCGTCACAAACTACCTGTAACTCCTTCTCCCAAATTTTGGTCCAGATTGGTTTCTCCCGCTTGAGGTATTCTTGCATCTTCTTTAGCTCAGACGTCGCTACGGATATATCTTTGCTCACAACCTCGAGCTGGCGAGGTAATGGGCGAACTCCACGACTGACAACGTCTTTTCGAAGATCCTCGACTAGGTCCTGAAGATCATCGACACGGTTGACGATCTTCTCAGACTCTTCGCTGAGACTTTTCTTGCCACCATTGACATAAGAACGTCCACTATCAACGCTAAACTGGGGCAGTGAAGCGTTGCTGGCGGCCGTCTTGACAGATGCAGCCTTCGTCCGAATAGCCGACATCGATGCCTCAATATCTGACACGAATCCGGAGTATGTCTGTCGACAAACAGCCAAGTCCCGGCGCAGGCTATGAAGCTCGCCAATATGACTGCTTGGCCCCTTGAATCCAGACGTTGATTGGACGCCATCTGAGGGACCGCTTACTGTAGAAACTCCAGATGGCCCCACCGCAGGCGTTGCTCCGAGGCGTGCTATTTCTTTCGCTGTGTCTTGTTGACGTTCTGAAAACCGAGACAAAGCAGACTGTTGCTCTTCCAAAGCCGTCCGGACACCCTCTATTACATGCCGGAGCGAGGAAATCCCATCGTCAACATGTCGCTTTACTTCCTCGAGCGGTTCAACGTTCAGAACGAGCACAGAACGGTCTTTGATGTCCAAAAGGTCTTCTAGCTCGTGCCGCACGCCAGAGATAGGGTCTTGGAGGTATATTTCCGGCAAGTCCATGCCATTGCTGTGTGTATTCCATGCAAACTTTTCGATGAACGCCAGTTGTAGCCTCGCAAGTGATAACTCTTCATAACCATCTGTCAGCACAAACTTCTTTATCCGGTTCTTGTACTGCAGGAAAATAGTGAGCTCCTTCCCCGCCGGTGGAGTGGTCTCAGGCACAAAGTGGCGCGCGGGCAAGGTTGAAACAGCGGTTCTGGACCTTTGTCTAGAAGGTATCAGTGATTTAGCTGGCTCTGTGTACAATTTCTCTTGGTTTTGGCGATGGTCAACGGACACTAGAGTGTCTGCTGTAATAATGTCTGGGTCACTTGATCCAGAGGTTCCGCCTGTCCCACCACTGGTGTTCCAATTACTGTAGGATGGTCCCAGTTTATCTTCAGGGGTCTTAATAGTAGGACTATCAGTTGGCAATAAATCCTGTGGTGGTGGCTCCAAGTTCGGTGTGCCGTCGCTCCGTGTGGGCTCTTCAGAAATCCTCGAGATTTTGTGACTACGAGTAGGTGAGGTGTCATTTACAATTCGATTAGCAGATCTCTGTCGGCCATGCATCAATGACGACCTAGCACGAACGGCGTTCATGGAGTCTCGAACCTCCCTTCCTCTGTTTGGGATAGGAGAGTGCTGAGCTGGAGGCACCATGGGCATGCCGTTTGGCGATGTCCCGAGGTGCTTTTGGATTTGGTATGCTGAAAACCTCCTGGATGCTCGCCTCTCCAGCTCGCCTCCTCTTTGAAGTGCTGCCAAGGCGTCATGCTGCGGCGGAGGTGGTGGCGGCGGATGTGGGAATCCTGTAGTATACGGTGAGGAATCCGCGTCAGAACGGCCGGGCATCACTTTCTCCTGGGGGGCGGGAGCTGCATTTCGAAGACTTTGCAAAGTGGAGTTGGAAAGTGCTCTCTCAGTAGGTTTACTAGTAGGTGTAGCTTCATGACCCATAACACCAGCAGCCATCACACGATCAACCGTGGCGGAGAGAGTCTTGCTATCCTGCCTTGCCGGAGTAGCACCACCAGTATGTTGAGAAGAAGATCTTGGCGGCAGCTCTGTTCCATATGCTCTACCTTTTTCCACGCTGCCATGGCGTTGTGCGTATTGCTTACTGCTTGATGACCGCGCCGGAGCATCTTCGGCAGGCTGGCTTCCAACATGCTCCCCGCTGCCGGTACTTGTTATACTCCCTTGCCTGCTCGTCGATTCATTGCCGCTACCTCCATCTCTCCCAGTTCTTTGTCTAAGTCTCTGCTGCTTTTTCTTCAGCCCGTGAAGCAGGTTTATGATTATGTCCCGTATGCGGGGCAGAAACCTGTCCAGGCTTTCTCTTGATGCTTCCTGGCTAAGCGTCTCCTCGAGTATCGTCCTTAACAAGTCGGGGACAGGACCCAGATCGTGAGTATCCACTCCTATCGCGTTGAAAGCCCGACAAGCAATATTGAACTCGTACCCCAGGCGGACGTATACATCAGACACCTCCCCTTCCGTAGCAGTTCCTTGCGACCAATGTGTCAATGTCTCCAGAAGCTGCTTGGTTGCAACTAGCAGGTGGGTAACGCTTTTCTCGATTTGGGAGAGCTGCTGCTGCGGCTGGTGAGACACAATGTCAGCCTCTGCGCAACGAGAGCCACCAATGAACGGCCTACGAAAGGCTTGACGTACATTTTGGCGCCTGGTCGGAGGAGAGCGCCCAGAGCCTGAGGACGTCCTCTGAGCTGATTCATCCTTGACCGGAGTAGCGCTGGATGTAGAGGCATTGTAGGCCGGGGGAGGATCAGAACCTGAGCCATTTGTCCTACTCCTCTGTGAAGGCTGGGTGCTCTGCATCTTTCGCCCACGCTCGATGATGACAGCGAAGGTCGTTGTCTGCGAGCTCGACGATGGGGTACAGTAAGATAGGTAGGTTGCTTATTATTAGCCGCGGCAGGAACGGCAATCTCCGATCGTCTCAGACTACATCGCGGCTTACGGCATTTTATAACACAATTTATAGATTTGTAAATTGTTCTTGGCAGGCATTGAAAGAAGGCATCTTTCATGCGTTGGTTAGTGAAGCATCCCTTAGATCGCTGATGTGTGCAGCGAGTTGGTGCCTACCTAAGGTATCGGCACGATTGTATGCACGACAGATACTTGCAGAATTTATGTGAAGTAAGCTGCGAAAGAAGCGAAAGACGAGTTACTAAGGTTCCAATCACCTTGAGCAGCCACGTAAGTACCGTATTGTGACCTTAGGGCGAGGCTACCATGAGAGCGAGCGTCTTCGCACCATGTAAAAACACATTAGCAAGCATCTAGTCTCGGGGAGGAACACATGTACGTTACCTATGAGGTAGGTACCTTTGTAGAGCCAAATTGGAAGGTCACTCGTACGTTTTGCCGCGAATTGTGTCCCGTTCCTAGATACCCCGGATTCCCAGGTTTCGTGCACCTGAAGTCCCCCAATTATTCCTTAGGGCGACTTACAATAATAATTGTTACTGCAACCTTTCAACCGCCCACACTTACACTATTACCACTGCCTACTACGAGTTGCTCGGGGGGACCTCCGTCAGCTGTGCGTGCAGCATCCTCCCTTTGGCAACCTTAGATTTTGGCGCGTTGAGAGTACCTTATGTAATCTCACGAACCAACTTCCGGAGAGCGCAGTTACAGCTGCCGTCACCCAACTCACTATTTTCCATCATCCACCCAACTCCAACAGGAACTCACACAGTCGAGACCATCTGCTGTGAAAGCCGCACTGCATGCCGACTGACGAGACTCGAGGCGTTGTCGCTCCCCCCCTCTTCTCCTAACTCACCCGTCTTCTACCTCCTGTTGCACTCCCTTGTCCGTCGACGATGGCCTCAACTTCGTCCACTCCGGTCAATGGAGCCTCAAGCAACAAGTCTACCACCAAGCCTGCGTCAGCGACAATGACTGGTGGGCTTGGGAAATCGACGGGTAAATCGAACACAATCAGCAAAGGCGTGGACGGCAGCCGCAAACAGACGGGAAGCTCAGTGGATGGACAGCAGAGGTGAGTGTTATCCGCAATCTTGGGTTTTCTAGGGCATTGAGATGTTCGGCCAGCGTAACAATGGTCGCACTCTAGCGCATTGGGACACAGAGGCTGATGCGCGAATGATTGAAAGCTATAGGCCTCCTCAGCAAAAAGCGTGGACGGGGACGAATCCTATCACGCAACGAACTGCTAGTCCTAACCCGCAAAATGGTATTGCAAACCAACCGAAACCGTCAAGCTCGGCGAAAAGTAGCGTCAACTCAGCTGCTGAGCTGAGCAGCGATGAGAGACCTGGCCACGACAGGTTACTGTTTCTGCTTGCAAATTGCACCGTAAGTCAATCCGCTGCTTTCAATTTATCAACCTCAAGCATCTACTCCGCGTCACTCCTGCAAGGTGTCACAGCCGTCTTATGGTTGTCTCATCGACTGACTCAATTGGGCCGTTTGTGAAGGGGCTACGTGCCAACGTTACGCTGCACAATGGCGAGCAATACACAGGCATATTCTCAGCTGCGTCAGTCCAGCAAGGCGAAATGAACTACAATCTCAAGATGGTCAAACGAGTTGGTATGACAAGCAATCAGCATGTCAATGGAGCGTCCGAGCCGTCGGAAGAATACATCGGAACAGAAGTCGACGATCATAGCAGGTCTTTCAACGTTAAGGACATTGTTGACCTTGCTGTCTCGAACGTTACCACCGCACCAACTTCATCTAAGACACAGAACGGTAGTTGCATATCTCTTACTAGTAAACCTACATCTGCTGATTGTTGCAGGAAACATGTCGGCTTTTAAGACCGATGCAGATATTGCTGGGCGTACAGAGACCGGCGAGAGAGTGCTCACCCGCTGGGTACCAGACAGCGATTCCATCGTACCGGATGCTATGATACTGGCGTCGACCATGGGCGATTGGGATCAGTTCAAAGAGAACGAAAGACGATTTGGTCTCAGGTCCGACTATGCCGAAGAGACATATACTACGACCATAGATACAAGCCATCCGCTGCACGAGCAACGAGCCGCAGCTGCCGCACGAAAGGCGAGGGAGATGGAAGTCGAACGGACGAAGAAAGCGCTGGAAGGGGGATCAGTCGCGGATGAGGAGCTGGATGAAGAAGACAAGTTGGTCGAGCCTGATATTAATCAAACATATTATCCTAACGCTGCTATAGGTACGCCGGTGTCAGACGTGATTTCTCACCTCTTGCTTCTGGGCAGCCTAATACGTACACTCCTCCCGCGCGCCGTGTTCCTCCAGCTCCACCAACGTCAACCGTAGCGTCTGTGGACCCAGCCATCATCTCTTCACAAATTTCTCGCTCCGGGCACTCGTCTAATGTTGCAATGGAGGACCATCCAATACCACGGCGTGGGCTTGGCCATGAAACCTCTCATGGCACGTCGCCGAGCAGAACGGATGGGGTTGTCCAGTCGAATCTAGAGCAAGCTCCGCCGCCTGCAGCTGCCAGCGCGCCGATCGCTGAGAAGCAGACCACAGGGCAAGCAGTCCTTGCATCTTCTACTACTGGTCATACGGCCCTAGGCGTTCGGACCAGCGCAGCGCCAGAGAATGCCACAGCCAACGTAGAAAGTGAAGTTCTGGGTTCCTTCAAAGCTTTCGCAGCGAGCGAGAAAATACGTATGCAGGAGCGTCAACTTGAGAGACAACTGGCCAAGGCCCGACAGGACAAGCGCAACCGACTTGCCGACCTGAAAAAGTTTGCAGATAGTTTTAAGCTTAACTCGCGAGTTCCATCAGACTTGGTTCCAATCCTTGCTAAGGACAAAAGCAAGCAGGAAGAAATCGTTCAGAAAGCCGAACGTCAAGCCCTCGCACATGAGAAGGATGCAACCCTGCCCAAAGCAACAACAAGTTCGGAGTCCTCGCAGGCACAGCGTACCGCTACAGCATCGCTGATAGCGCAAGATGAGCAGGGTTCGCCTCGTCCCCAGCCTGACGCTGCGAACGGAACTGGTTCACGGCCACCGCCTGGGCCCAACACTACGCTACCATCTCGGGCTGAGCGACCTATACAGACACAGAACATGGCCTTGCCTCCCCGACGAGGTCCTGGGCAGCTGAGCCAGCGTTTGGCCATCACTACTCAGCAGCACAACAGTCGGACAGGTATGGCCAGCGCAGCAATGCCCCTCCCGATGCCCATCCAAGACGCTCGGATACCTCCATCCGGGCCTGCGGCAGTCGATAACGGTAGACGGTCTGGAAGCACTGCGTCGCCCAAATCGGCTGTGTCTTCGCGATTCAATGTTAGGGCATCCGAATTCAAACCAAACCCGGCTGCAGTATCTTTTACGCCCATCTTGGAGCCTAGTGCGCGGTCAAGTCCTCCAATCGATGGCGGCAAGCCTTCACCGTCTCGCTCGCCTACCATGTCTAGTTTCTTCGGTAACAGGACCCCTCCAAAGGTAGTCAAGAAGACGTGTATCAATGATGCTTTCAATCCCATTAAGCGAATGATGCAAGAGGTACAAAGAGATGGGAAGGTGCAAGACTTCCTGGCCAACGGTGGTATTCCACAAGCATATCGGACACCTCCGACTTGGGACGTCCCGAAGACGAACCAGGACAAAACATACCTGGACGTGTTTGAGAGGGAAGCTGGCTCCGCGCCATCTGTGTCGCCTGCGCACCCTTCCCCAGCAAGTGGCGCGTTTGCACATCAGCATCAACTTCCTCTCCACTTACAAGGTGGTCCGCACGCTCTACCACTTATGCGCACACCATCTCAGACACCTCGTCATCAACATCTGCAAATGCAACATCTCCCAAGTGGGCCTTATCATCCTGAAGACCATCGTATGCATCCTTCCTCTTCAGCATCCTCTGCCTGGCCGTCCCCACGACCACAACACGTCATCTATACCCATGGCGTACCACAACACATTCAGATGGCGCAACAACCTCCATATGCATATGGGCCTGGTACACCTGTTGCCGCTGTTCGGCATCAATCTCAAGGAAGTCAGTTCCAACATGCGCAGCAATTTAGCGGTCCCGTGCTGGTTCAACCTTCCGGTCCGTATCAAGGTATGGCACAGCAGTTGCCAATAATGCCCCTGCCTGGCCAACTTCCTAGTTATGTCCTAGTACCCCAACCTCCCCTCCAAGGACAGTTCCCTCCAAATGGCTATGGAAGCCCAAGGGCGGCTCCAATGAGTCACCAGGGATCTCAGCAAGGCCATCACATGCAGCATGTGCCGATGATGCATGGTAGTCCGGGCCAGCACATGATAAATCACAACTCCCAAGGTCACCGTAAGTTACTTGTTTAGCCCTGTGGGCTTGATTCAACTAATACCGGTATAGTAACTCCAGCACGACCGTATGCAATGCCGTATCAGCCAAACTTTAGTGGTGGCAGTCCACATCACCATCCTCACCAGTTGACTCACCGAACCATTTCAAGTAGCAGCTACACTCAGCAAATGCCTCACCCCTTGGCTTTTCAAGGTCAGCAGCAGCCGCCTGGCCCTGGAGGACATATATCAAATGGGATCGAAGGAGAAAAATGAGCCTTGCTCCTGCATCGGCTTTGACATGTGACAAGGCAAGACTGTATGGAACGGCGCTTCGCCCTGATGTTCAGAAGTCAACCACGGACATGATTTAGCTTCTTGCTGAACGGCTTAACCAGTCAACCCCCGGCATTGCAGTCTGTGGTCGTAGACGTTGTAGAAGGCTTTACAAGGTCAGTATTGTGGGCTGTTGGTGCTCGCACCTCAACCTGGCTGATGCTCTGCCCGCATAGAGAGCTTCGAGTGGCTTGACCGAAATATTCCAGTGTGATGCGCGGGCTGTTGTGGGGAGGTTGGGATGTCGCTGAGAGGCAGTGGGATTTGAAGAAGAGTAGCCAAACGACGTTAGCAGGATTGGGGAGAGCGGCTCTTTGAAGACTAGCTAGCGGAGCATATGTATCAATTGTGGATAGCCAGCGTAGTCTATCAGCGTGTTCAGATGAGAGGCTGTGTCACACAGAAGGCTGTGTCACACAGAGGGCTGTGTCACACAGAGGGCTGTGTCACACAGAGGGCTGTGTCACACAGAGGGCTGAAAAGCGATGCACAGCACCGGACAAGCTCCTATATCAATACACGAAGGCACGGCGCTAACCAGGCTCGCGCTATCGCAAGCTTACCTAAGATGTATGGTTGTTGACGCATCTACTGTAGTTGACGCAATAAGTCCAAGTAGTAGTACCTAGGCAAGGCACTGTTTACTTCAAAGCTCCGGGCTTCGGTGCTAACGAATCTGCGTGCGTAAGCTTAATGAAGTGGTCTAATAAAGGTAAGTGTCGCGGTATTCAGCGCGCATGGGAATGCTGGACCGCAAATATCATAAAACGAGGTCAAGGCCCACCGAAGCTAATGGTCACCACACTCAAGCTGTCATCCTTCCATATGGCTCGATGTATACGCAGCAGAAGATAGTAGAGCATTCGAGCCTTGTGCGTCTTAAATCAATGGCCTGAAATCTCGACCTGCGAATATATAGGGAAGCCGCACTGGTAGCCTCAAACAAGGCAATGGATCAAATGTTGTGGATGTCCCTTCCAAAGGAAATCATCCTTAAGCGTTGTGTTCCCCGCAGAGAGACTTTGTTGCGGCATGAGATGAAGGAGCTAAAAGGCTCAAGCGACAGAAGTATGGGGGCGAGGTTAGGTAATGGGATGTTGATTATTGAGAGGAAGTGTCGGGAATATAAGTATGGCACTATGAGGACAAATCTGAGGTTTTGGAGACACGCTTGTAATATGCTCCTTGCTGTGCCAGGCTCAAGAACTAAGAACGTTTTGGGAATAATTTCTTCTGACCCGCGGTTAAAGCGCTGGTTGGGGGACTAGGATTTCTTGTTCCGACGTCGTGACTATCGGTTGTCACATCACTATTTACTAAGTCGAACGTTATCTGCCACGGCGGATTGCTAGTTCTGTTCCACATTGAGCCATGGCTGCGGCAACACGCATGTGGAAATGGATGCACATGTGAGCTAGTATACGGCCTGCTGTGTGGACTGGTTTGAGTCGGTTCCGAAGGTTTTGTATGAAATTGTGAATCGTCTCAAGACTCGAGGCTGAAAGACAATACTGGAAACACTTCAATGGGTTTGTACATTCTTTCTTGATGGAGACATGCGTTAACCTTGACTGGCAATCATCGGACAAGATGCATGTTGTGCAGTATTTTATGCAGATTGATTACTTGCCTTGCCGCGACGGGCTGCGCCATCCGCCGGCCAACCGAACCTTACTGGGGACATACTTAACTAGGCACAATTTCCCCCTGAAGCCAGATCCGAATACTCACTTCCACTGTTTGTATTTTCTGTGTCTTGGCAGGTCAGTACGAGCGGTTAGGTTTCACCATCAGTCACTGCCGAGCTAATAAGGGGATTGGGTAAAGATATGTGAAATGACCGTTCCCTATCTGGCGCCGTCGTTAATGAAAGAGTGCCGCCCTATCAAGTACAGAGGTTTCTCCAAGGTGTTCTAAGTCACAATATTCAGTGATGGCCACGGGATGGCTGTTGGCTCACCGGCGGCCTGGAGTAGCGCAGAAACCGCTGCGACGGCTCTAAAACAGCATGGCCGTGGAGAAGGGGTTCATCAATACCCCTCGCCGATCACTCTCCTTTTCGTTGCTTTGGCTTCTCAAAACGTCTGGTGTTAATTTCTCTTGTCATATAAGGTCCTGCGGTCCTCTTTCGGATGCTGTTCTCCATACTCAAGCACAACTTCCCAGCCTTGCATACTCCTTGACTTCGGTCGTCCATTCTTTAAACAAGCCTACTACACTCTTTAATCAATCGTTATCGAAACTCTGTTATCTTCTTTTTTAGAAAACCTAAAAAATCTATCATAATGCGTTACTCTATCGCCCTTGCCGGTCTCTTGGCCGGCACTGCCATGGCCTACGGTGAATATGACAACGCCAGTAGCACCGTGACCAGTACGGAGACGGCAACCATTACCTCGTGTGGGCCTGAGGTCACGGACTGCCCTGGCAGGACGACCTCGACCTCTACCTCGTCCTCGTCCTTGACCTCGTCCTCAACCTCTACCTCGTCCTCGTCCTTGACCTCGTCCTCAACCTCTACCTCGTTCTCGTCCTTGACCTCGTCCTCGACCTCGTCCTTAACCTCTACCTCATCCGCATCGACGACCTCACCGGCCTCCTCGTCCGGCTACTCCTGGTCCGGCGACTCCTACGGCGGGTTGACAACTTCAACAGTCTACACCACAAGCCTCGCGACCGTTACCAAGTGCCCTTCGGGCGTCTACAACTGCCCTGCTGAGCAAAAGAGCACTACCGTGGTCACGTCGACTATCCCCGCCTACACGACCGTCTGCCCGGTGTCGTCCGCCTCCACCACTTCTGCCAGCAGCTCGACTACAAGCCCATACACTTCCTCAACCGCCTCTGCCTACAGCTCGTCCTCCGTATCTAGCGCCAGCTCCTCTGCCTGCACAAGCGGTTGCTCCAGCTACCTCACCAGCACCATCTACAGCACCACTTCAAGCAACACATACAGTGCAAGCCAAAGCAGCTACACCTCCAGCGCCAGCCAGAGCAGCTACACCTCCAGCCTGACCACCAGCGTCTCGGCCGCCACTCCAAGCTACGCCTGCTCTGGCTCTGACTGTGCATACACAAGCACGAGCAGTGCTCCGTACTACGGATGCTCGGGCGCTGACTGTGGTAGCTCGTCCACGAGCGGTCATGCCACAAACGGTTATGCGACTAGCGGTCATGCCACCGGAACTGGGTAAGTTAACTAGCTCTCTGATTGCCCGTACCTGAAGCTAATATGGTTATCTCCAGAAGCTATTCCCAGAAGGCGACCGCTTCCTACACTGCTCTGTACACCGGCGCCGCTAACTCTATCAACGCTGGCATGGCTGTCGCTGGTGTTGGTGCCTTCGCCGCCCTTCTCCTGTAAACGACTACGATATCCATCGGGAGCTGCGGGTGGTGTGAGTATTTGGATCAGTAAAACGGTTTGGATGATAAGTTGGTGAGAAATGTCATTGCTAGCTTCTACTATCAATACAGTGGGACCTTCTTCTTCGATTTCCGGCTTCGTGTAATTTTAATTGTGGAAAGGTGTAGACGAGTAAGGGGTTTGTGGTCATGGCTTTTGATAGATGCCAATGTCACAGAGATGCCTGCTGGGGAAGCGGTCTCAAGGTTTACTGAATTTGCTGGCCTCGAATCATGTGACGTCCGCTAGTTTTATACTCACTTCAGCCTTGCCATAATCTAATGCTACATCGCCAAGATAGAGAGGTTGTACAATGGATGGAGTGGGATTTCACAGTGTGCGATGCATTAACCTCTCTAGATATGCTACCCGCCTAAGTATCGCTGTTTGGATGACTCTGCTATATAAGAACGCAAAGGATCAGCGCAGATTTATTTGGATGATCAAGAAGCCCATTGTTATGTCCTTCGAGAGAGCAAGCGTTTGTTTTGTGCCAGCGTGCAAAGAGGCACATATGCATTGCCAGAGGGGAAATTTCTCGCCTTAGAATTCGATTGTTGGCAGAAGCCTTACTTCCGGTGTAAATGATACTTCGCAACTGGTTTTGTTGTGAGATGCTTCTGCTGGTATACAGTGCAGATGCCGGAAACTTTCAGTGCTTCCGTTCAAATCCACCGGTGATTGCTGCTTTCGTGGGACATCAAAGGGAGGCCTAGAGTACTGTACTAGGACATTAGTCTGGTCCCCCGGGGTTCTGCCGCGGGGTTGTTTCTTCCACACGCGTACATTATACTATAGATATCTCCACAACTATAAGGTGTTTTAGCACTAAGATCAGTGGGAATCGAGGCCCTGGGTGTGAGCTGTCTGCCGAGCAGCGCGTATACGCTGTCGCACAGCGTGAGGCTGGTGTTTCAAAGGGGCAGATTGCGACCGTGCTGGGCTGCCATCCCAAGACCATTCAGCGAATAGTCAAACGCGCCAACGAGTTGAAATCTCCTCAATCAAGGCCTTGAATAGGTACCCCAGCGAAGCTTACAGCTTAAGACGAAATATATATCCTCTAGATTGTACGCCGCGCGCCCTCCCTAAACTATAAATTAATATAAGAGCAAGCGGGCACGAATATGCACCCTTAGACGATTTATCGACTATTAAAAGAGCATAGAATTACAAATTGGCTTACGAAGAAGCGTCCTCTACTAAAGGCAGAGTATATATATAAGAGGCTTGCATTTGCGCGCCTATATAAGGACTAGGAGGCGGAGGATTGGTCAAAGGTGCTCTTCTCGGATGAGTGCTCCCTAGAGCGTGGAACTGGTAAGCAACGCCTTTAGGTATTTCGCACGCCTAAGGAAAAGTGGAAGTCTCCTGATATAATTTAACAGGTTCCTAAGAAGAAGGACCTTATATAGATATTCTAGGGCGGGATCTAGGGTAAAGGTGCACGCTTAGAGTTAATTATAATGGAGTAGGATGAACGTTTAAAATGAGGAGGCTATTCGGTATATTTATATATCTACACCCTAGAAGGCCTCGTTCCAGTCTATAAACCTGGCCTTATCTTTATATAAGATAATGCGCCTATTTATACGGCTCAGACTGTGAAGGATTGGCTCGAGCAGCATAGTGTGCACGTCCTAGATTGGCCTCCTTACTCGCCTAATCTTAACCCTATTAAACACGCGTAGTGGGCCTTAAAGAAGAAGGTCTATAAGCTTTATCTAGAGCTAGAGGGTTAAGGGTTTACTGAGGAAGCACTTAATAACCTAATAGAAGCTTATAAAGAGGCATGGGCACTAATTTTATAAGAGATAATGTAAGTGCTGTGTGACAGCATGGTTAAGAGGATTAAGGCTATTCTGAAGGCAAAGGGCTGGCACACTAAGTATTAGATAGATAGAGCAGACTGAGAGCTTCAATTTGATCTATCGGGCGCAATTTTCCCATGCCTAGTTGTCTAGATAGTTGCTGTTGAAGATAATACCCTCAAAGGTGCTATATGCGGGGGGAAACCAGACTAATGTCTCCTCACAGTACCTAGGCACAGCCTCGGTTGTTTATGGTTCTCGGGTGGTGGTACGGTGATTCGCGCCTGCTTGCCTGCTCCATAGTCACTGCCGTAGTACATTGAAACCCTTGCTTCGGCTCTCTGCTTCTGCCTATTTGAGGTCCATACTAGGGTATTCGCTCTCAGCGTTACACGATGTTGGCCAAGCATGGATCAAGCAGCGGATCGTACGAGGAAAACTTGCAGAACACGTTTCGTCTGCGTGTCAGACACGCACACGGCATCGCCATTAAATGGGGCCTTCAAGTTACCTGCGGGCGACGTTCTGATCCATGCTGGCGACCTCTCGAACCAAGGCAGCCTTTCTGAGCTCCGGAAGACTGTCGAATGGATAGAGAAGGCGGACTTTGAAGCCAAAATTTTGATTGCTGGTGTGTTGCCTGATGCTTCACACGTCTCGAAACTGCGTTGAATGTTCTGACAACATTGAGCAAAGGCAATCATGACATTACCCTCGACGAGCAATTCTATCAAGAGCATGGCCTTCATTTCCATAACCAGCATCGTCAAGATCCTCAAGCGTGCATTGACCTGCTGAAGAGATCCCCCTCTATCACCTACTTAAACCATGAAGCCGCAACTATCAAGCTGACATCTCCCAACGGTCCCCAAACCTCGTTCAAGGTCTTCGGAAGTCCATACTCACCATCGCGCGGTTTGTGGGCTTTCCAGTACCAGCCAGACCGGGCAGAGTCGCTCTGGGAATCGATACCGATCGATGCTGACATATGCATCACGCACACTCCTCCAAATATTCACTGCGATGAGTCTCCCGGTAGAGGGTCAACAGGCTGCGAGGCTCTGCGTCGAGCCTTGTGGCGCGTTCGTCCTCGACTGGCTGTCTGTGGGCATGTCCATGAAGCTCGGGGCGTAGAAAGAGTCAGCTGGCGATTGGACATGCCACATCTTCACTTCTGTGAAGCTGGAACGACTCGATGGATCGACCCTGGCATTGGCAACAAAAAGCAGTCACTTGTGGATCTCACCGCAAGGGGCGGGAACCCTCTTGATAATGATGGCGCTGCTGGGGATTCTGGCGGATTGCGTTATCCTCTTTCCAAGCAGTCATCATCAAATCCTGCTGATTCCCAACCTCTGCACGAATATCAAGAGACTTTGCCACTGGACACAAACGCCGGTACTGTAATGAAGAACGATTACGCCGCCATTGCAGGTAGAGCTGGGAGAAAGGAGACGTGCATTGTCAACGCTGCTGTTATGGCCTCCAGCTGGCCGCATCGAGGCCGTTACAACAAACCTATAGTGGTTGACATCGATTTGCCTGTGTGGGGAGACGAGGTTATCGGTCGTTAATCCGCCTTCCTTGGGGAGGCAGGATGCGCTCATCGGTGGCTCAGTGCCCACAACCCTCTTCCCTTCTATTATTAACTATGTGCAACGCTTCTGGATGAATTGTGAAATCTATGAGGTACCGCTCGACAATCATCTGCTACCTGTATGGGTGCCTGACTCAGGCCGATTGGTGGTAGATTCCATTGCTTTCAAGCGAACCCTGACCACTTACCAGACCTGTCAACGGCAGCCCCACGTTTCCAAGGTCTCCCTTCCCCGCAACGGGTTGCCGTTCCTGTGCTTCGTATCATCATGGCGCTGAGTATGCTTGCTTATCTGCAGCAGCCCGAACTGACGTAAGCTTACGTTGGAGCGGGCGCTCCGGAACGGTCCCCTGACGGTAATACAGTAGCTCTGGAATCGTCTTACTCCTTTCCTTGTACGAAGTATTACACGCTGATTTGGAAATGTGCCGACATCTTATCACAATTCCGCCTCTGTCTATTATTATTATTATTATTATTGCAACCCCGCTCCTGCGCGAAAGTACAATCCAATCTACGAATACTCATCTAGGGTGTCCTAGATCCTGCAGGTCTGGAAGCGCCGTGGCGTTTCCTACGTAACTGACAGCCATGACTTGGGCCTTGCTACCCTTCGTAAGGAAGTTGCCTGGACGTAGCGGATGACCCCTCAGGCGACCGTTGGATTGGGACGCTGCGTAGGGAACATCGTGGCTCCCATGAGTGTGAGACAAGTACATTTGCAACGATAATTGGTTGCTTCAGGGTCACAGGCCTCTGTAACCGCCAGTGCGACAGTAGAATCACCAGCATTGCACATGCATGGTGAATGCGCAATTTTGGCCAATGGACGAGATGGCCTTGCACGGCGATGCGGTAGTGGCCGGTGCCATTTTGATGGCGAGACAAGTCGGGCCGCCCTAGCCTTTACCCAGATGCTAGAGGCATGCAAGAGGGTGCACCTTCGACACCAATAGCGAACAGGCAAGGCAGACTCTTTAGAACATATTATTGCCTAAGAATTCCAGCTTTTCAGGGCGAGCAATGGTGCCCAAGCAGTAAGCTTCTGCTGCTTTGCTTGCTTGCTTTTTGAGAGCCTCCTCGGTCGACGTCCGTGCTTTGCTTCTTTCACAGGCTTGCACTCTCAAAAGCAACTTGCCTACAGATGCTTGCAATCTATCCATTGCATTGCTGACGCTGCAGTTAAAATCTTATGAGCTACGCCTCCCTCACTCATCTTGACTTCACTAGTAAAGCATCGAGAGTACTACGGCCTTGATTCGACTTCGACAGCAATGGCGTGCATCTGTTCTTGTCACGCTAGAAGCAGCCAGCGTTGACCTGACATCTCACCGACAGTTTGTCCAGAGAACATAACCCACAGCCTCCGCCTGAGCTTCAATCGACAAGTCACTTCGTACCTTGAAAAAGAAAACCGAAGAAGCGCGATAGCTACGTACTGCTGCTTGGTAATTGTCGTCGCCACCGGCACACCTTTTCGAACCTTGCCAGACTGCGCCTTTCTTTTCGATTCGGTATCGGCTCGCTTCGGCGACCGTACAAGGACGCTACCCGCGCCCCTTCCCACACAACGGAACGGGCCCAACCATCCAGGTACTGCTATTGGTACTGTGTCCTGGTACTCTTCCAAATCGGTTACCCTGAATATCGCCTCTATTGCTCAAGATTTATCTCAGGGAGACATCTCTACCGGTACAACATCTCATATGTTCGACAGATGCACAGTCAACATCACGTCTAGCCATATCAACGACCTAATCCTCCCTTCACAAAGTACTCTTCAGTTTTATCAGCCCAAATTCGATGGACCTGCCACTGCCTCCGGATCCCTATGTCGCCTTGGGTTTGACGTCGAGTGCGACCGCTGCGCAGATCAAAACCGCTTATCGAAAGTTGGCGCTTCAGTGTCACCCGGACAAGATCCAAGATGAGACTTTGAAGAAGCAAAAGGCGGATGAGTTTCACAAGATTCAACAGGCCTACGACATACTGGGTGACGATGAGCAAAGGTCCAAATACGATGCTGAGGTGAGGCTGGCTGAGCTAAGGGCAGAAGCATTGAAGCTGCGAGGAGGGAGACGTCCGCTTGAAGTTCGGACGGCAGCCTATGACTTCCGTACTTCGGGTTCACCTTCTGCTACCTTCGAAGCGCGTGGACCTACTCGCGTATACGAAGACCGGAAGTCACCTAGAGCATACGAGGAACACCGCTTCTACGAGGAGTCAAGGGCGTCGGCGAGGAAATATGATGGATACGAGCCTTCGCCGCGACGGCCATCGGCGCGTAGCGTGAGGACGTCTGACGATGTCAGAGATCGAGCAAAGGTGGAACGTGTGAGTAGCAAGGAGAAAGAGAGGGCAGAACGAAGAAGAACAAGGGAAAGAGATACACGGCAAGAAAGGGAGGGAAAATATAATACGTACCTTGAGGATGACAGTGAGGAGGACCGGTATCGTTATGGATCAGACAGTCGAAGACGCGAGGAAGAGCTCAGGGGTGAGCAATTATTGGACGGCCGGAGGAGGCAGGACAGGCTCGATTATTTCGATAACGCAGAGCGCAAGATGTCCCACCGCGCGGACACGGCCAGAGATTACATCGAGCGATCCCGCAGCGGCTCTGTAGATATTGAGACTCGTCCTCGGCCCCAGAGATCATCGTCTTCACGGGACTATGAATTCCGACGCGGCGAGACTAGGCCTGCTGCTTTTGTTCGCAAGTCATCCAATCACCCAGCGTCCTCACCAAGAATTGAGCGTCGAGGCTCACCTCCCGAGATCGTCGAATTCCCCGGTTCAGCCTCAAGCCGCGATAGAAGACAGCCTCCACCGCTTGTCACCTCGAATTCGTCGCCTTCAACCATTAAAATTCCGTCCTCAAGCAGGGACACTCCACAGCGCTCTTATACTGAGCTCAGAGCTGAACCACATCCGCACCCATCTCCTTTGCGTCGCTCCGAAACCATGCCGGTCCCTGCTCACGTCTCTTCCACGAATCGCCGAAAAGAAACCACCCCGATGACCTCGTCCAAACTCCGAAACGCCGAAGCTCACGACTCCGGCTACTCTAGCCCCGGCACGCCGGAAGCCCCTCAGTTTACGGAGAGTCCACAATCAGCCAAATCCACCAGGTACTATTACAGCAGCCCGGATGAATACGCTAGCAATTACCGGCAAGAAGTATTCCGCGACGATGCAGATAGCCGAAGTCGCCAGCGGACACCTTCACCAAAATTCGATAACCTGTACCCTCCGGACCGTGATGCGACTCCTCGCGCATCCCGAGGAGGCCGTGAGTCCGCCACTCGTTATCCCCCGCCGCCTCGTTCGACATCCCACGTTTACACGACCTCGCCCGTCTCTACGGAACCCCAACCAATACCCTTGTCCTCCTCTACGCGACCGAGATTGAGCCACACTGAATCCTCCCGCGGTACCGCATCGTCCCCTCACGTCATGAGAACTGGCGGCAGCGGCAGAGAGCCATTGTATGGTGAGATACCAAGCACCCCAAAGGCGGAGTATCCGCGATCGTCAAGGGCCGAGTACTCGAATGTACAATATTCCAAACCTGTCAGGCCAGAAGACGTCAGGTATGGGAATCATCATACTAATGGGAGGAGTGGAAGCGGAAGGAGGGAGAGTGACAGTGATGATTATGGGTACCCAGGATATACGGGCTATAAAGAGAGGGAGAGGGAGTCATATAGGCCCAGAATGGGAAGGAGCGCGACGTTTGCTTATGGCTAAGGCGTATTGGTTAACCCGGTCTAGCATTTACGCAGCATGCGGGTAGTCGGATGCAAGAACACGCTCTTTGTGCTTGTGCCATCTCCTGAGAGTAGGGACAATAGGGGCATTGGTAGTGTTTGTGCTGGAAATTGGACAGGCTAGGCCTACGCAAAGACTAGGTCGAAAGTGGCATCTCCACAGCCACAAAGCCAATTCTTGTAGACACGTGTCAAACCATTCATCCGTAGTATTGGTAGTATCTAACCTTGAAATACCCAAATATGAAGGATGTTTTGGACGTGAGTAATTCCTCTCTGTGCTTAAATACTCTGTCTGAAATGCTCGCCATGATATACGTTTATGAAGTGTTTTCGGGACGTTGTAAGTTTGTCCGGGCCGCCCCACCATTGTCCTTCATGCACCCACGTCACTGGAGTTCATTGTGAAACTTACCTCATACACACACCTGTCCCCTAAGGCGTGAAGCATTTTGTGCTCATATTTCTGTAAGTGCATAGGGAAGTGTCGACATGTGAAAAGAAGTACGCCTGATGGTTCAGTACGGAGCAGAGAAAAAGTCTCATAGTAGATAGATAAGTTATACCAAGCGTGCAAGCAAGACGAGACGCCGATCCACTACTGTTCAAAGCCACAAAGTTGACTGCAGGATTAAATGCCAGAAGGCCGCAGGAATCACGATAATCCTTCAATCTCTGCTGTAGTTGCTGTGTCCGCCGCTTATACTGGTAGAAGATCCTGTTTTCGCTGCCAAAGAACGTAGAATAAGCACTAGCTCCAAGCCCCTACCTGCCTGCCACCAGGGTGAAGAAAATCAACATCGAGCCAAGGCCCTGAAAGAGGAAATAGTACTCTCATAATCAAATGGCGCCCATCAAAGCAATCGAACACTTCCGCGTCCCACCCCGCTGGCTCTTCGTCAAAGTCACCGACACCGACAACGCAACCGGATGGGGTGAAGCGACGCTCGAAGGGCACACCCTCGCCGTCGAAGGCGCCCTCGACGCCCTCATAACCCGCTTCCTCGGCCACGACGCCGACCAAATCGAGAACATCTGGCAGCTGGCGCACCGGCAGGGCTTCTACCGCGGCGGGCCGGTCTTCATGTCCGCGATCGCAGGGCTCGACATCGCGCTGTGGGACCTCAAAGCGCGCAAGCTGCGCGTGCCGCTGTACCAGCTCCTCGGCGGCAAGGTGCGCAACAAGGTCTCGGTGTATGCGTGGATCGGCGGGGACAGGCCCGCGGATGTGGAGGCCGCGGCGAGGGTGCGGCTCGCGCAGGGGTTTAGGGCGGTGAAGATGAATGCCACCGAGGATGTGGGGTGGTTGGATTCGCCGAGGGCGCTGGAGGCGTCGGTGGAGCGGTTGAAGGTCGTGAGGGCGCTAGGGATGGATGCGGCGTTGGATTTTCATGGGAGGCTGCATAAGCCGATGGCGAAGCAGTTGGCGAAGGCGTTGGAGCCGTATGCGCCTTTGTTTATTGAGGAGCCGTTGCTGTCGGAGCATCCGGAGGGGATTAAACAGCTTTCGGGGTTGACAACTTGTCCGATTGCGTTGGGGGAGAGGTTGTATTCGCGATGGGATGTTAAGAGGTTCCTCGAGGATACCTCGGTGGATGTGCTACAGCCGGACGTGGCTCATTGCGGTGGAATATCAGAACTCAAGAAGATTGCTGCGATGGCGGAAGCGTACGACGTTGCTATCGCACCGCACTGTCCTCTGGGACCGATTGCACTTGCGGCATGTTTGCATGTGGGTCTGAGTACGCCGAATCACGTCATTCAGGAGATGAGCTTGGGTATCCATTATAATGTTGATGCAGGAGATGTTGACCTGCAGACCTACTTGGTGTATCCGGACGTATTGCAAGTGAAGGACGGCTTTGTGGATGCGCTGGAGGGACCAGGACTTGGAATTGAGATTGATGAGCCAATGGTCCGGGAAGCTGCGAAGACGGCGGCGCCATGGCCGTTACAAGGTTTTGTAGGCATGGATGGCCATTTGAGGGAATGGTGACGCTTCTCAATGTACACTTTGCTTGAATTGAAGGAGTTTCGGCTGGAGATAGCCTGGGAGATCCAAAGTTGTACGCCTGGCAGGGCTTGCCATGAAATTGGAAGACTGGGCGAATATGATCTGGTTGACCAGGAATGATCCAACATGTACAGTCACATTGAACTGTCACCGACAAGCAGTGAGTAAGACATTTCACAGACTTGGGTCTATTGAGAGCAGGACAGGCTGAAATTTTGGACGGCTTCTCCACGACTAAACCCCGCATGGAATCAAGCCGGGTCATATGGCCATTTTGAGGCCGATGAACTTCCATTTCTTCATTTTAGTGACGTATGAGTGATCCAGCTGTTTGACATGCCTGTTGGGCTTTTGGTGCAATGATCAAGTTTGATCGCTCAGCTTGCCTTCGATCAACAGTCACGTGTCGGGCCTCCCAACTTGACGGCCTGAGTCGCCAGATTGTCCTCCCCCGCAATCATCACCTGGATCACGAATAATCGACCCTTCCATTTTCATAACATGGAAGGCTACGAGCTTTTAGTACGAGCGTGGTTATGGGCTTGCCACTCAAGCTAAGGGTAGGCCTCCTTCTTCAATCTCGGAAGGAAGCAGTGAGCTATTGAGCAGTAGCGAGTTGCACGTACGTGATGCGTGATTTATACCGAAGGTTGTAGGCTCCCGCACGCACTTTAAACTCATATGTCCATCTCATCCTCATCAGCTGTCCCAGTATAGCCATTCTCGCGCTCCTCAGCTTCCTTTTCCCGCCGTGTTTGTTCCCGAGAAGCACCAATTCTCCTTGATAGTCGTCAGCTTAAGCTCATGTCGGTGTTGTGTGAATTGCTTACCTCAAGCCATCAATGACATTGCCAATGAAAGCCCGACCTTCAGCAACCTCCATGCCTCCCACTCCGTTCATCTTTACACCCCCTCCTGCATCTAACACGTCTACACCAGCCCTCAGCTTCGCTAGCCGCACCTCCCTTAGATCCCTCATCAACCTCCTTACTTGGTCTGGATCTACTATGTCATCGGGAGCCGCTTCCAGCAAGATCTCTCCAAGTTCGAGCCAGTGGTAGGGCAAGCCATCTGCTGACGCAATTGCAGTTGAAGAGGGTGAGAAAGGAGGGCTCGTAGCAGGGTAGCCTTGTGACGCAGGAGGAAGCGGTGGTGGTGGTGAAAAAGCGGGACTTTCTGTCTCGAATTCGAGTATGGCAGCTAACGATGAGGGATGTAGCCATGGGGGCGGGAGGATGTTGGCACGGCGTTGACGTTTCAGCAGCAAAGCTAGCCAGAGAGGTATGTCATTTCGATGGGGCGGTATCAAGGCAGGCGTTGGGCCCTAGAAATCGGTGGATATCAGCTGCCAGGCTTTGGAACGCGTGAGGGGAAGAGAGAAAACATACTGTGCGCAAAGCGCGTCCGTCATTGGTGGGGTGAACTCACTCCGAGCAGTTCGAGTCCTTCGAGTCGCTGGCGGGGTATGACTGTGACCAGTTCCATCTCACAGAGAAACGCGACCTCTGAAGGCGTTAGGCCCGCGGGCAACGGAAGTGCCATTGTATTGTCAACGTTGTATGCGGGAATGGTGTCTGTAAATTGACGATCCGTGGAGTCGTCGCGGGCGGTACCGAGGGGCTACTCAAAGACCTCTTCTAGGGCATCTTAGCTATTACTATTACTGCCAAGATGCTATTAAACTCGTGTAATGCATGACTTGCAGCTCATTGCGAGTTCAATTGAGCTGGCCGATGCGGACCGTTGGCGGTTTGAGAACTATGAAGGACGAGGCGTGAGCGGAAGTGAGCAACGGCCTGCCCAGTAGAAAAAAATCAAGCACTTGACAACCGGTGATGAAATGAGATTACGGTTCTAGGAGGTCGCCCTGTCTCATTGCTCGACGCTGCAACTTGCTGAAGCTTTCCGTCATTCAAAAGCCCATTTGCATTATCTCAATCCATTCGTGAAGCCCAGGGAGGCCCCCAGAAAATCCAAGCGCACCCGGCGCTCCCTCATTACTATCACTTCGCTCGCCATATGAATACAAAGTAGCCTTATCCCGGTTATCACAAGCATATCTCGTTCAGTCTGATGAATAGAAACATGCAAGGACGTAAAGACGTGATAGATGCTCGGCAACAGAATTCCAGACAAGGGAGTAATTTGGTGACTCTGGCTTTCGCCACGCCGCTCCTGCTCGCAGTCTGTGCTCAGTGGTTCTGGGAAGTCAACAGAGTCGTAACGGAACCGTATCTTGTAAGCAGCTCGCTGGTCAGACACGTCTGGGAACCATTGCTAAGTGCGGACTTCTCCACTATAGGACGAACTATTCCATGTATGTCAAGCACAGCACTACTGCGCGGGCAATTTCCATGTCTGGGATCCTAAAATTACCACTCCTCCTGGACTGTGAGGGATCCCTTCCGATCACTTTCTGGTGATCAGTCTCTAATCGCTCGACAGTTACCTTCTCTCATACTTTGCATACGTTGTCACCGGTCGATGTGATATTACAGCATTGCGGTTGATCAACTTTGTTTTGCTGGCCGTTGGAGTTTTAAGTACAAGCTACTATGCTCAGTCAATGCCAATCTCACACGTTGGATCCCCGAAAGAACGGGTTTCCGGCAGCCATGCTGCGTTTCATAAAGCACACGTTGCTCTCAACATCTGTCTCTTCCCACCACTGTTCTTTTTCTCTGCTCTGTACTACACAGACGTTGCATCAACCGTCGCGGTCCTCTTAAACTATGCCTTCCTGCAACTTGCATGGGAGAGGCAACTGAAAGCCAGGCCTTCTGTTATTAGTGTAACCCTTACCGGAATCGGAGCGCTTCTCTTTCGACAAACGAACATATTCTGGGTAGCGATTTTTCCCGCCGGCCTAGCTCTGGTATATTGGGTTCAAACAATTCAAAAGAGCGTGCCGTTGAGGCCTTCGCCCAACACCTTCCTCGATGTAATAAGAAGTAGCTGGACTGACCCAGAACTTTACGTTGCCACTATCAGCGACGCTTCGTTTGAAGGTGGGAAACACTCCGACACTGGACGTTAAGCAAACTGATAGTCTGGTACAGACTACTTAAAAAGCGGCGTCTCAGTTGCTGTAGTGGCTGCTGCTCACGTGAAGACTACACTGAGAATATCCTATCCGTACATTCTCGTATTGCTTATCTTCGGAGGCTTTGTTTTGTGGAACGGTGGCGTAGTACTTGGTCAGTCTTCAGATTTGAGGTTAGATTCCAGCCTTTTCACTGACAAAATTAGGTGACAAATCCAACCACATTGCCACACTTCACCTACCCCAGATGCTCTACATTTGGCCCTACTTCACATTTTTCTCCTTCCCGTTAATGTACCCCACGCTCCTATCTCTGCTTCCGCGGACTTTACTGCCAAGATATGCACAACGCCACCTGCGCAGGGCTCGTCAGCGGCCCCGGCTTCTGCTGGCACTATCAACTATAAGCATCATCACAGTTATCATCCACGCGAATACCATAATCCACCCCTTTACCCTAGCAGATAATCGGCATTACACCTTCTACGTTTTCCGGTACTTCATTCTTCGACACCCGTTGCAGAAATACATCTATGCACCTTTCTACTTCATCCTTGGGTACTGTACGCTTGTCAGCCTCGACAACCCTCCACCAAATAACACCTTGTCAGTCAAAACACCATTCGTCCTGATTTGGCTTATTGCCACATCGCTCTCGCTAGCAACCGCACCTCTGGTAGAACCACGCTACTTCATTCTTCCTTGGGTGTTCTGGCGGCTACGGGTACCTTCGTGGCCATCTTCCAGGCAGAAAACCTCAATAACATCTCAGTCACCATCTCACAGCGAGAGGACGCCAACCACGTCCAAGATCCAGAAGCTATCAACGGCATCGGCGACCCAAAGTGAAAATAAGTCCAACAGTTCCGCTACTCCTGCCAAATCCACAGCAGGGCACGACATCTGGACATTTCTGGGAAACCATGACCACAGACTGTACCTGGAGACACTTTGGTTCTTAGCGATCAACGCTGCGACAGGGTATATGTTCTTGTACAGAGGCTTCGAATGGCCACAGGAACCGGGTAAAGTGCAGCGATTCATGTGGTAATTCGGGAAAGACCGCGAATCAACAGGAGGAGGTGCTAGCCCATGAGCTAACAACTATGACGTTCAAGAGATGTATTGCCGCCACAATATCGTGTTGAAGTGCGTGCTCACGAAAGCTTGACGTTAACATGCCTCGGAAGGGCTTTCGGCGAGCGGAGGAGCTGTGTCGAAAGATGGAGGCTGGGGGCGCATGTGCCCAGAATGAGGTGCTCATGAAGTTACAAGTTGGTCAAGGATAGCCACCGCAAACGAACATGCATTTCACTCGCCAGACGGAGCTAATAATGCTTCAGTTTCTGAAGAAGGAAGCGGAGATCGCTTGAACCATGTGATCCTCGCACATCTGGGATAACTTCCGAGAGTCACCGCGTTGTGCATCAGGCCTATTTTGCAAGCTCCCCCCGTTCCAGATTTTATGCCAGCCAAGAAAGCATATCGTCAGTGTAACTTATCTACCCGATATGTAGGCGGTCTCGCCGGAGCTCCTATGCTCAAGCGCCAGAGCGCTAAATCTGCAACCTGGGTCTTAAGCTTTCCCATACAAATCCAAGTTTCTCTACGCAGACGCGGTAAGATCTCCCAGTAGTACTCAAGCAACGCAGTATACCTCCGTGGGCAAAGCCTCGAAACTTCACGGAGTGTCCGGCACACGCAACAATCATTACAGAGGACGGCGACTTTTAAGTGCGTCTCTAGTCCACCAAGATCTAAGTGTTAGAGACTCGAAAATGCTCTATGCGGTTGCCGTTGGCTTGAGAAGTCCACCTGCGCAGCAACGAAAGGACTGGGGAACTTAACCTTGCTTTACGTCGGAAAGGATTTTATTGTTGTGGCTAGTAGACTCTCCTGTGGAGGAAAACGTACTATATATCTTTTCCTGCCAATCTTCTGTGTTGCCGCAAACTCTAACTACTTCATTTACGTTGCTGCGAAGATTGTGATGGCCAGCTTTAAAAGCGGTTGAAGTAACGTCTGCGTTTCTTGGGCAAATAGGCTGTGAAGGAAGTATTTGGTTTCGTCACAGGAGAATCCTTCCCCCAAATCATCTCGCCTCCTCGAAGATATCAAGCTTGTCTCCGATGCCGACCAGACGGTAGCTAATTGTACTTTGCTGAAACCTCCACATTACAAGCATATCTCCAGCCCCCTGTATCTCATCTGTGGTCAAAAACCCACCGCCATGCTGAAAGTGGACGCGCATTCACAGCTCGCTCGATACTATCACAAGTCTTCCCGCGTTTATTTGCCCCTCCGAGGTCGAGTACCTACATAGCACAAGAGACCAATTTCTTCCCTCATGCTGTTCTCCTTGGTTCGTTGTAGCTTAAGCTTCTCTGTAAACTTCCCCAAAAGGACGAGGCGGGCAGCGAACCACAATGAGAGTATTGCATCCGCGATTGCTGAATATCAAGTATGATTCTGAAGTTTTCACCCTCTAGAAGATGATCATTTCCACTTCTGTCCCTGCACCCTTTATTGATAATCGTTAGTTCTCCCTGGGGAGAAATCTCCCCAACAGCGACAGGACAACGAACTCATACCGTAAAGACGATGCTCCTGGTGCAAGCGCATTATTATTCACTGAAACTTGCAGCTTGAAAATGAGACTTGATTGCCGGAGGAGGAAGAGAAAAACTGAAACGACATTGAATGAACCAGGTCTTGGCAAAACAAACGCAGAATTGTAGGTTTTCACGGGTGAAGGAAGGTCAGCAACAGGAGGAGCTATGGTAGAACGATCATGCAAAGCCGTGTTATGCCGCCCACACCGGCGAAGGATATCATAAATACAAAAACCATTGCTTAAGATGGCGAAAATTATCCTAAAAACTTATCCCCGCATGTTGGCTGGGCGTAAAAGGCATCCTCTCTTTGATGTTCTGATGGCTTTGCTGTCTTCGTAGACCCATGAGGCGGTGGAAAAGAGATCGGTCGAGGCGCGCATATGGGTTGAATGGTCTATGCAATAGCTGGAGCAAATTTGGAGGTATATCCGGGGAGGGAAAGGGAAAGCAATAGTATGGATCGCGGACGGAATTTTTGAGATCTTCACCTAAGGCCTTAGGCGGCAATCTGTTGTGTAGTATTGACGCACCACGAGACGCGCAGCAACACATTCAAGATTAGAGTTGAGACATTTCTACGAGTTGGACTCCCTTCTCTATTTTGAAGCTGACCAACTTAATATACATCAAACGACGTGGAGAGCCTCATGGCGAAGCGTGGAGGCAAGCGCCAAAACCGATGGCAAGATATCCATCTTCTTCCGCATATAACGACTGCTGTAAGGGGCCCCAGATTTTTGAGTGCATGCTTCAAGATCCAAATCTCAGCGACTATATTTCCCCAAAGACGATCATGCTCATTCCCAACGGACCGCAACGAGGGCCATTAATGATCTAACCAACTTCTCACGTTCCAAATAGCCCCCAAGCCCATTATTAGTAGTACCTCACATGTGACACATCTCTTCCTTCATCCAAGCTTCACAAGGCTGAAGCGCTGCTGTATTCCACAACGGAAACCAAAACGCCGCGTAAATGCCAAATGCAAGTGATGAGAAATCCTTTTTGGGTAGATGGGAATCAAAAACATCGTCAACTCGACCGATCGCGATCTTGAAGGTATAATACAAAATCGTAAATTCGAAGATTCCTCTCTGTCAGAGGAAGACGGGAAGTAGCTTGGACCAAACCGAACTGGTCGTTTCTACCGCGTCTATGTCCAATTGTCCGGTAAATTCGAGTGTGTAGTGCATTGTGTAGCTTTCATCGGAGCAGGTGCAGAAAAATGACTCGTATAGCATGAGTAGAATGAGTCGTGACATCATAACACTGGTTGCTCAGAGACCCCTTCTCCGGGCTCGCGAGTCGAGGGGTGCGCCTTCTTCTAATCGCAAATGTCACGAAGGCCTCCTCGAGCTGGAGGCATTGCTTGTCGTGCTTGACCCAGTAGTGAGGGTGTGCGGGTTGATGTCGAGATTGAAATCCCGGAGAATGGCTGCGTACCGTTGGTCGCGCATGAACTTTGGTAAAGAGTCCTGCAATGCACATTAGCTGAGTCGCCGTTGGGCGCCGAAAGCGAGATCAACTTACGCTCGCCATCAGTCTGAAGACCGCCGTTTGTGCCTGCTCGAAAAGCCTGACGATCTCCTCGAGGCTCTTGACCATGGCGTTGTCGGTGTTGACGACCGCTCGAGTCATGCAACCTGCTAGTGCATTCCGAAGAGTATGATCAATGTTCAGCTCGCATGGTGATCCGGGCGCCAGAAAGGCGTTGTAAGTACCTGATTCTGTCAGCTTATCCAAAGGACTGAGCCAGCCCTGTTCTATGACACATACTGTAAGCCGATGCCAACAGCTCTCTGACGGTCTCCAGCCTCGGTGGGTTACTCGCTCTTTTAGCTTTCTCATAGCTCGCCAAGAAATCCCTATCATCAAAGTAGAACTCCAAATTCTCTACGCAATGCGTCTCCCGCAAGTACTCTTTGAATAGTAGTCTCAGTGCTGGGTCTTTGAGGATGGCGTGCATCCGATTGGTATTGGAGTCGCGAAGTGCTGCGTCGCGTGATCGTAGGCTACTTTCCGAATCAACGGATTCTGCCGGACTGTGCAACCAGCCTGCCATGCGCTGGCCCTTCTCGGTAAGACTGTATATTGCATCCTTCGTCGGCTGGAAGGTGGATGGTCCATGCGCTTGAATGTATGACTTGTCCGCAATGATGCTGAACATGAGTCCATGTTGAAGGAACAAACTGGCAATCTCTGCAGCTTCCCGCCTGTCCACCGTGGTACAGCAGTCCATAAGCCATAACATCGACGCCCGCCCGGTGAAAGTGTTGTGGAAGAGTTTACCGTAGATCTTGCGCTCTCTGAGCATTTTGACACCCACCATGCCGGTTGCGTAGTCGGAGACAGAGTCGGTGTCGGATTGGGCTGTGTTGTCTTTCAGATTTGGGCCATCTTGACCTGCAAATCTCCGGAAGATGACACCAATGGTTGCTACATCCAAGTTCAGCTTATCCGTGTCTGGATCTCTTTCGAGTGTTACCAGATGCATAGAGTTCCGCGGAGAATCGAGCAGTTTGTAAACATGGCGTTGATTGATGCCGTTGCGCTGACAAAAAGTCTGAAGAATACTCATGCCTTTTGGTGTAAGTTGCCAGACCGAGCTCCTGGAGGAGAAGTCCGTCTTGCCTTCCGGGGACTCAATCCATCGTGCTTCCAAATATTGGGACAAGGTGAGTTTAGCCATTTCCGTTGACATCGAAAAGGTTGTGGACGTGGTTGTGGTTACTATCCTTGACGGGTCGCGCGGGTCGGGCATTCGGTTTGACTGTGAGAACTTGATTGAGCCTAGGTTCTGCAACGCTTCTTCTGTTGTAAATGTGTGGTCGACCCTCGTGAACCGGACGCGGTGTGGGGTCATCGGCAAGCTGACGATGAGCGTCGCAAATAGATTTTGGAACTCCTGTAAATCATGTTTAGCATCTAATCAGGTTGTGCCAAAAGTCCATCAGGATCGGAGACGATACAAGTGTGCAGTAGAATCAAGCAGTTGACAGTCAGTGTGAACAAGAGCGTCAGCTCTCAGAGGTGTGGTCTTCGGATATAGTTTGGAATTACACCTCCCAGCGAGGGACTTCAGGGCTACTTGAGGGGCACGGCGTGCATTACGTGAGAAATCCTGCGCTTACCCTCGTGAACGGCCGCTCATCCTCGTTCATCCGCAGCAACTGCGTCGACGTGTTATGCATGGCTCTGTCTATGATGCGTTCTTTTCTGACTCCCTTCAAGCAATTGTAGCGAGCGATGGCCTTGCAATGGTCGTCTGAGCGTTTTACTGCCTGTTCACCTTCCAAATCACTCTTGCCGCCTGAAGACGCTGATATGTGACTGTTACTCTTTCTTAACTTCTTCACCGACGCTTCGATGTTGTTGGCTGCAGAAAGGATGGAGGTGTCTGACTCCGATGTGAACTTAGAGCGATGGCTGGAGGGCAGAAGCGAGTTAAGCGTGAGTCGATTGAGCGTGCGAACTGTCGATCGGAGTCCAAAAACTTCCTTCTCGTCCGAGTCTTTCAATAAATCGCAATCAGCAACCTCGCTATCTGTGCGACGGTCGACAGACAAGGTCAGAGATTTACGGCTTGCGTCGCAGGCTGACGGGTAACCCTCGTCGGCGGCTTCGTCGGAAGTGGTGGAATGAGGAGGATGAGGCGGAGATGTCTCCTGCGTCGTCGTGCGGGTGAGGAGTCGTGGTGGCGGCGAGGAAGAAGGAGGAGGAGGGTGAAGGTGGTGGTAGTGGTGGTGGTGGTGGTGAGGAGGACGAGTAGAGCGGAGGTGAGACTGAGGCATTGGTGTAAGTAGGTAATAGCACAGTTTTAGTATGGGACGAGTAAGGTTGAATCAGTTTAGGTAAGGAAGGTTAGGTAAGGGAATCGATGGCCACGGGCGTACCATGCCACGCTACCGCTGCTAGTGGTACCGCATGGGGGACACGAGCACGGAAAGCACGAGGCGACAAGGTTTAAATTCTTCACAGCCGAGCGAATGGTATGGCTGCCCAGCGGCGCGATGGCTGAGGTGGCTTGTCTTCCACGTGTTCCATACCTTGCTACGCAGGTCCGAAGCTTTGACTGCCGCTAGCTGAAAAGGTGTGACACTCCATCACTCGATTTCGCAGATTGGCATGCGCCCCCACAGATCGAGTCTCCCAATTTTCTTTTCAGCTGCCTTTGCGACACGAACTGACGAGCGGAGTCGGCCGATCTTGCCCAGAAGCGTCTTTGCTTGATTGCCCGGTAAACAAAGTGTACAATGCGAGTGGGGTTGCTGATATTATTAATCATGAGTCGATGACGGGCTTCTGCTGTGCCTGAGTCAGTATCGCGTGCAAAGGGATCGACGCTTCTGGTCACGCTCATGCTGACACGAAAGGAATCGCTAACGTCGGATCCTTTCAAGCGTTTAGACTTGCCCAGTGCTCGTACGAGTAGTGGGCTCTGTTTTCCACGTTCCTTCGAAAGCTTCTTCGTTGCCGCATACGGCCGCAGCCATGCTTCGGCCACGTGCCTTACCCCTGCGTTCTATGCGCCTCCGCCATCGCGCACATTTGCCCTGTCATTCTTGATCATCTCAAGGAGTGCAAGACTGGCGCTCGCATTATTACCTAATTACGGAGACCTCTGTCTTGAAATGATAATATTACGGACACATTGGCCTAGATTTCCTACAAGGCAAGACATCACTGGAGCCAAAACGCTGTAAGTGGCACTTTGTTCGCAGGCAAATCTCTCGGTGGGCTCAGAGCGCCCCCTGGTCGGCAGGCATTGCCACTCGTACCGAGGTACCCGAAACAAAGAACATGCGCACCAGTTGTTGTAGCTGAGCCTACAGTACCCACAAAGGTCACGAAGTCTAGTATCCGCCGTTGACATCAATTAAAGGATGATCCTCAGTAATAAGTATCTGTAACTGTCATGTTGAGCCGAGCGGCACTAGGTATGCAAGACCAACGGTTAGCCGGTCCTTTCCTCACGGGACATTTCTGCGCTGGATCAGATGTAATTGGCGTCACCCGTTATATCACTAGTTAGGCTATAGCAGTATCAATCTGCGATGTTTGTGTGATCTCTAATTGCTATTAATGCAAGGTGTTCAAAAGCATCCGATATCTTAGCGGCGACATTGGTCTTCCGGGTGCGCCAGCGACTTTCTAATACCTTGATATTCAGCGCTTTAGAAAGCCTATAATACCTGACGCTGCAAGCCCCACTGTTGTTCCGAAATTTCATCAATCATCGTTCCACACCTTTGTAAGGCTACTCGCGAAGGTTGGTAGATTGATTTTGTAATCTTGCTAATCTAGATGGTACCTAGGACTGACTACAAGGTAAAGCACGAGCTACACCGGTCACTTAACGGAGATTCATCCCACAATAATCAACGCCACTGAAGTTCGAAAGCCCCTGGCCGGCAATTAATGGGAGCGTTTTGCTAAATGGCGTTTAGCGCTTCATCATCGCCATTATTGCCCCAGGTTTCCAATTTTGTGATCGCGTCGCATGGCCTCCACGTGGCGGAGCACATGGCGACAGGGATGATTCTGGCCAGAACATGCGGCCGTTGCCGTAAGCGGTCCCCGTCGTTCAGCCTCGAAGGATGGCTTCGTGTTCGGAGACCGGTCGACGCCTGCAGAAACTGCGGACAGTGTTCTGCCCGACGGGATCCACAACGGTTCGAAGTTGCTATGATACGATGCGGCGTCTACGTTGCAGCGATGCCATTCCTTGGCTCTCCCAGCGCTCCGCCAAGTTCTAGAACGTTTTGTTGCGCCTGAGCGTTGTCTGACCACTGAAGCTTCGTGTGGTAACTTATCATCCATTCAGCACCGGGCTCCGAAACCCCCTGCATGTCAACCAAATCCCAGGTGCTCGGAACTCAAGAGACATTGACTTGTACTGCAAGGTATGAATACCTTTCACAACCAGGTCAATAGCACGCCCACTATAGGCCTGACAAATGTTCTCATCGGCAGACATTGCTTCTTAACAAGCTGACGGCATAAGTTTTGCACGCAGCTGTCGTGGATGGTACCAAGGGCTGGTCAACGCTGCCGACCCGTGTACGCAGTACCGCTCCACGTTATCTCCGACTTGTGCAACGCTCATACGTGCATGCATTAGCCTACGCTTGACTGGCGCGCTCTCTCGGCGGCTGGCTCCACGTGGTATTGTTAACTTATCATCGGCTCTTGTGGCAAGGAACCCCTGAGGCGTTACTCTGCGAATAGTCCAGAGGAGGAACTCATGGCTTGAATGGATCGGTCTAGAACACAATCGTGAAGTAGGATGACGTGAAAACTTCCAAAGCCCACGTGGACTATCTGCACGATTGAGTAATTATCGTAAGGATCGCAGTAAGCAGTTTGTATCAAAAGAACCAGCGTTCTTCCAGGCAGAAATGCACAAGGCAGGCAGTGCCGCCAAGCTTACGCTTGACCTGTGATAGCAACATATTGTCTGTGTCCTATTGGGCAGTGGTTATACCATCCTATGCCGGCAACATGAAAGGAGAACGCCTGGCATGGTGAGCACCACCATCACGAATTGGCCTGCCTTCCTCAGTGGTAGTTGTTGGGGAAGCCGCTCAAGTGACATCCATACCCTTCACGGTGGGTATCATCTTGAGCTAAGCTCAGAAACCCCTCGGCCGCAGCTTGTAGATTCCCCACCCCCGGGAAACACATGTCCATTCATGCTCGCATGAAGCCTGCGTGGCTCTGCAGCGGCTTGAATTTGTCTCGAGATAACCTCGCATGATCCCAATCACAGTTCACACCACCAAACTCCCCACAATTCCACCAACCGCCCAGGCTATCGCCAACCATCCCAAACAGTCCTTCAACCGATTACTTGTAGTAATGGCCTCATTGTATTGGCGCACACCTGGGATCTTCGCCTTCCCATGCCAGAAGTTGGAGATGTACGTTCTGGCCGCCATAGTAGCTACCACGTTGACGATACTGAGAACCAGTTCGGTGGATTTGGTAGATTGTGCAGAGGTACTGTCGTAGAGTAGATACGCTGACGTTGTCAAAGAGAGGAGAACCTGGTTAATTTCTCCAGTTAGTTACAGTCCCATACAATCTATTTTACTTGGTGGGGCGGAGCACACTCACAGCGAACGCTCCACTAGCCTGTGTCTTCCTGGTCCCCCAAAGCTGATCTTCTACCGTGTTTGAGTACTTTGCTGCCTTTTCCGTCTTCTCCTCATATTGCCTTAGATCGGTGATGGATATGTAGGAGAAGTAAGCCGCGTAAGCACTCAAGCCTACTTGTGTGGCGTGGAGTACGGCCGCAAGAGCTGTTGCCATGGTTTGCAGACGTTAGCTGTGGTTGCAGCGAGTTCGGTTTGTCGGACGTCGATCAATCGACGCTGCAGCGCTGACTTAGGTAGTCAGTAATCTGGTGACCGCGTGTAAGTATTGCTCATAACATCGAGGCTTGGAGGACGCAGAGAAAGATGCGTTTGCTTCGTGATCCGTCAAAAGGCCAAGATCAAAGCGGAACCCCCTCCAAGAAAAAAAAGTCGGAGGCAGTCTGATTACGTCATCGTCGTTATGCACGAACCATCTTATAGATGTCAAGTGGTACGCCGCGTTAATGGTGTACATGTCACTAGGTACAGTCTATACCTACAAAGTCACTCGTTCATCACGCGCCTGTAGTATCGCACAGAAACGAGAGGTTCCTCTGTCCAAATTCAAAATCCGCAATCACCGTAACGCCTTGAAATGCTGGCAATGCAAGCACAACCATGGACGAATGGGGGAATCAATACAAACCAAAGAAAGTGTCGTCACGGAGACACGCATCACCTCAGATCCTTGAATATCGTAGGAGCCGGGTTGTCGGGCATCTCGTCGCTCGGCTCACCTGGGCCCCTGAAAGGAGGCGGCGCACTTCTCCCAGCACCCTCTCTGTCTCCTCTACTCCCAAAGTATTTGGTGAAGTCTTTATTGTCCTCGAAGGGCCTGGGTCCGAGTATCCGCACCAGGTCATCCCTAGTTAACGCTTCCTTTGCCAATAACTCCTCGGCAACGAGACCAATTTCCTTTTTCTTCTCCATCAACAGATCCTTGCATTGCTTGTACGCCTCGTCCACGATCCGCCGCACCTCTGCGTCGATATTTTTTGCTGTTTCCTCGGAGAACGGCTTGTGTAGCTGTTGTTGTCCGTCGTCCTCGAAGTAGAGATACCCAATTTTGTTGGACATTCCCCACTTGGTCACCATGGCTGTGGCCATACGCGTAACCTTATTGAAGTCGTCGCTCGCCCCACTGGTTACAGTATCGAAGTGCAGCTCCTCGGATACTCTACCAGCCAGTGTCATAGCCATTCGGTCCATAAGCTGGTTGACATTCATGAGATAGGTGTCTCCAGAAGGTAGGTACTGGGCATAGCCAAGGGCACCCTGGCCGCGAGGGATGATGGATACTTTGAGTAGTGGGTCTGCATATTTGAAAAACCAACCACAAATTGCGTGCCCAGCTTCATGGTAAGCGACTGTCTTTTTCTCTTCTGGCGACAGAACAAGCGACTTCTTCTCCAGACCGCCGATCACACGCTCAATCGCCTGCTCAAAGTGTGTCATCTGAACGCTCTCAGCGTTGTAGCGCGCGGCTGTAGAAAGTTAGTAAGATCAGAGTGGATCCAAGGAGGGTGCGGGTGATGAACTCACCGATGAGAGCAGCTTCGTTTACACAGTTTGCGATATCAGCGCCAGAGAAGCCTGGAGTGAGCGCGGCCAGTCTTCCTGTGAGGAATTCCATGTCTTCCTTGGTCACTATTTTCTTCAGGTGGACAGCGAATATCTGCTTCCGGCCGTCCATGGTAGGCTTATCAATTATGATATGCCTGTCGAAGCGGCCCGGACGCATCAGTGCCTTGTCGAGCACATCCGGCCGGTTCGTGCCCGCTAACACAACAACCTGCTCGGAAGTGTTGAAACCATCCATCTCGGTCAGTATCTGATTGAGCGTGCTCTCCCTTTCATCGTTGCCGCCGCCAAAACTCTGCTTTGCTCTAGACTTTCCAATTGCGTCGATTTCATCGATAAAAATGATACAGGGTGTATTCTTCCGAGCGTTGGCAAAGAGATCTCGAACTCGGGAGGGTCCGACACCAACGAACATCTCTACAAATTCAGACCCGCTGACACTGAAAAAAGGGACTTGAGACTCCCCTGCAGTAGCCTTGGCGAGTAGTGTTTTACCAGTCCCCGGAGGCCCTGATAGGATTGCCCCTCTAGGGATCTTTGCACCCAGCTTCTGATATATGCCAGGTTCCTTTAGAAAGCTTACAAACTCCATGATTTCCTGCTTGGCTTCATCCATCCCAGCAACATCAGCGAACTTGACCTTAACATCGGTCTCGTGGTTGAACTTTTTCGCTCGACTCCTGCCCATGCCGAAAATGCCGCTTTGACCAGCACCTCCGCTTGCCGCACGCCTGGAGAGCCAGAATATTGCGCCGATGAACAGTAACGTCGGACCGAACGACAAGACTGTTGCCAGCCAAGGCACTTCATCGGTGTATGCCACTGGGATGCGCTCGGCACTTGGAATGCCGAGCTCATTCTGGGCATCATCTAGCTTTCTTTCAAACGCTTCGACCGAACCGATGCTAAAGTAGTAGTGAAAGTTCCCATGTGCTGCTGGCGATTCAGGATACATAGCCGCGACAGCCTCGCGGTGGAGGTCGACCCGTACTCTTCCATTAACAACCGTAAGCTTGTCCACCAGCCCTTTGTCCAAGAATGTTGTTCTGAATTCTTGCCACGTAATCTCCCTTGAGTTCTCGCCGGGTACCACCAGCCTGTAAAGAAGGTAGGCTACAAATGCAGACATGAGCATCGTGCCAGTATCCATCTTGAACTCATACGTCTTGAACCCCGGTTGTTTTGCATCCTGACCCTTCTTCTGCTCCTTGCTTTGCGGACCCGGATCTGACGCTCCAGCCTTCTGCCTTGGTTCGTCTTGCTGTGGCTCATTCTCCATACTCCGCTCTGCCGCCTTCCGTGCCAGCTGCGTCGTCATTCGCACAAGTCGGGCTGCAGTAGAGAGGTCTAGCTGCGCTCCGCCCTTGAGCTGATCCATAATCTCGCGAACCTCGCCGGGAATGCCTTCCTGTTTGATTGCGCGAAAGGCTTTCTCCATCTCGTTTGCTTGTCCTGCTGGCATGCCCTGCTTCAGAGTCGAAAGCATGTCATCTAGCGCCTTTTCCTCCTCAGGTGTAAGCTTTGAAACCCTGGGCCCTGTTGACGACTCTCCAGGTTGGCCCTCAGTCGGCGGCTTGGACACTGAACCTCCATTGTGATGTACGGGCTCGAATCCTTGCGCAGGCTTGTTTTGCTTCCCATCATTACCGGCTACCTTGTTTCGCTCCGGTCCCGACTCTTTGCCATCTTTCTGATTCCGCGGCTCCTTGGGATCTTCCGGCTGGACAGTGGCGTAAGCCTGAAACCGTTGATGGCAGAGTAAAGCTGAAGGGAAATGAGAGTTGTGGGGGTGAAGTGTACGGCGGGTTGACTGGAGACTTAATCTTGATAGTTGAGCGATACTGCCAGATCGCCGAAGCAAAGTGGTCATGTTCTGAATCGCCGTAACGAGACGGTCAAGACAACGCTGAGGGTCCCCGTCCCAATAGCGCAGTAGATTAGATGACCAAGTACTTCAGAGTGGACGCTGCGATGTAGTGAAAACAGGGACGGGCCTTAAGGACGGTGAGGCGACTTAGCGTGTTGAAGAGGCGATTATTGTTCACTTAACTTACCTTACATCTTGTACACGTACGGAAGACCCTGCGTCTTGCTTGAAGCGGGATGACGATCTCCATCTTACCGTAACGCGGCGGCGGCGGAGGGACCTGATGCCCGACCTCTGCCTGCGTCAACTCCGCGCTTTTTGCTTCGCACCAGACCCCAAGGGAAAATCTACCGGGGGACCCTCAGTGCCTTCATCAATGGCGCCAAGTGTTGTAACCCGATCCGACTGGCGATCAAAGAGGCATGCTTTGTCTCGCATCGGGAATATGAGATTCGGGCGAGCTCTAGTCCACTTATACTCGTGGAACCCCAGGAAATCTGATCTAAAGTTGAAAGGCAATCTTATATGGCAATATACCGAAAGCTCATTAGCCGGGCGGACGCCTCGAGGAAGTCTTCTTGCTCCCACTTCGATCGAGCGTTGAAAGCGTCGGTCAGACTTTAATACAAGACATGCTTTAGGCTTATCGTTTAGTTCACGATGAAACAGATACATAGCCAGGTAAGGTACTTCGTATCAGGGGTATTAATTCATGTTAGGCGGGCGCGCGCGCCCACCAAAAATTTGCCGGCCTAACGTGAATTATTGCCTCTGACCACGAAGTACGTTGGCATCAACCGGCAGTCAGCGTACAGCAGCGTGCGGGTAAAGTTTCGTACACTGGTTTACATCAACGACTTAGGCGACTATCAAGGCTTTAAATATCGCTTACATATTTCCAACCCGGCTCTGTACACAAGCTATAGGCTGGATGAGAAGGGTATCTCTCTGTTCCGGGCGCAACCACCAGCGCCAACCATAGCAACGACTCTATGTAAACCCAAGGTCCATCGAACGCCCAACCAAGACCGTACAAAGTACCTGAACCGGCAGTTTACCTCTGATTGTCATCCAGTCTTTGGCTATCAAGTCCGCCTACGTCACTGTAACCCTGCATATTTCCGTCTAGTGGACCTCCATAGTTTGTCATATCGGCCCAGTCCCATTCAATTGTCATGGGCATTTGCCACAGATCCTGCGGGACGAAGGGATGTTGGAAAGAGTTCATTATGGATGAGGTGCCACTATCAAAACCTTGCGCATCCGTTGGAGATGTTGGCGACTCGGTAGTTAACAGGTTCATTGATGTGCTGCGGAAGTCACTGGTGTCGTACTGAGGCATCCATTGGAAGTCGCCGTTTAGTGGAGAGGTGAAATCTATCAGTCCATTACTGAAAGACTAAGACGTATATATGTCAGCTAAAGCGTATTCCAGGGAAGGTATTACTGCAGCTTACCTGGTTGCTGATGTCTATGGTGGAGTCCGGATCTGGAAAGTTGGCTTGCAAGGCAGTTCCAGGTGCGCTGCCTGGTGCTTGCTGATTCTGCTGGTTTGGCGCATGGTTTTGGAACTGGGACTGCGTTTGCGTGGGTGGTCTCGGTCGATTTTCGCTTCCTTGGTGCCTTCGTTTGCGTTTCGAAGAGTTTTCTTTATCCGCCTTGTCGAGCACCACAGTGGCGATTCTTTGGAACTCGGAACTGACATTGAGCATCCGCTTCACCAAGGCGTTTTCCTCCTCGGTACTGAGCATAGATAGAAAGCGCACAACGGTGTTCATGAGCTTCAGGTCAGCTCTAGCCCGTGAATCTTGCGGATTCTGAAGTATGTTGGCGAAGAGGGTTACAAGCGCTGACACCGGATAGTAGAGGATCATCCTTATGCGGTTAGCATTTGGAGCACACCGGTAATAAAGGATCACTTGTTTACCAATGACAGGCGATATCATCCTTCGGGATGTAGTTGATTAGGTGAATTGAGGTACGTGCGGCCTGCACGCAAAGGGTGGCGGAGGAAAACACACGAGGACTAAGGGGCCGCGCATTGAGTCCCTGAATGGCGTAATTTGATAGTCGATCGCTCCAAAACCCATGATGTACCGACATTCTATGAATCGTTGTCAAGCAGTTGTAATATGCAAAATGCATGAGAACCAAGGGCACCAGAAAGGGAGTATGTTCGGCATTAATCGGATGCTCCGGTCTGTAGTCAATGGGAATGCCATCTTTCCATTTTTCCAGCTCACAGTCAAGCTCACCGATGATGTTTAATAACTCACCGTCGGACTGCTTCGCTGCCTTGACACTATACAGCTGCTTGTAAACCCTGCTTTCAATCATGGCAAAGGTACACATCAGCCTAAACAAGTTGGTTTTACCCTTGCCATCTGCTAGTGGGATGTTGCCAATATTGTCCGGTGGGTCTTCACTGGGCAACTCCACATTCATGTCATCATCGTCTTGTACCGGTGGGCGGCCGGATCGTAAGCATATGCTGTAAGAGTCAGTGACAAGAGCCAACAGGTTGTGTCGCTGCAAACCTTTTGTCCATTATGTATCCTATCCAGAAAACACGCTTCCTTTGCTCAATCTCAACAGCGTTGAGGTTAAATCCGGATCCGCGCTTGTGAAGTCCTATGCTATGCGATAAACGGACGGCTGCAGCGACAAGGAAGAAGCTCGGTTGCGGATTGGGGGTCCCCTGGAGGAACATCGCCTGTGTTATCGAGTCAGACTGAGCTGGCCATATACTGGATGTCATAGCCTAACCATGCCCAAAAGCGCTTGAACACTGAGGAGATCCGTGTTTCGCATGGTCAGTTCTGAGAACACCTCCAGAGAATTTTTCAAATAACCCCAGGCCTGATTGTCACCGTCACGCGGTCCTATGTTGATCATCTCCCGCAGTCTGTGCGCAATTGCAAGAGCCACGTTCAGACTGGCCCACCAGCCGGAACCTCCATGCGGCTGAGAGGAATACTGCATGTCGACCAAGTGCATGAACGTGGGTTCGTGGAAAAGAGGGAACAGGCAGTTGAAGTGCGTAAAGAAGTCTTGAAGGAGAGAAAGAGTCTCCGTTTTGGGTGGCAGAGGTGTGTAAATTCGGCGCTCACCGAAGATCTGTGGATTCCACTGCATCCACTCGTTGTCGTCCACGCACGCCGCTGAGATCATCTTTTCAAAGGAACTGTCCCCTGTCTTTTCGTTTATCCACTGAATCCCTCTGGGCGAAAAAATGGAGAACCCGGAAGATGAGCCTGTAAACGTGTTCAGTTGCAACAAGTGGTGTTATAGTTGAAAGAACCCTAATCATACCTATATACCTTGTTTCACCGCAATTGTTCGTCACCAACGAGCACATCATGTCAGACAGCTCTGCAACTTCCTCATGAGAGCTTTCTCGTCCTTTTGACTGTTCCTTGGCAGGTGTTTGAGGTGGTTGCGGTGGAGTAGCTGCGCGGTGAGGACTAGCGATAGAGGCCGAGCGTGAGTTCTCTTGATTAGATTCTGAATCAGCTTGCCGTGCCAAGGAACCGGACCTCTCCGACAATCGTGACGACGAGGGAACGTCGCCGGCTGTAGTTGCGAGGCGTTTCTCGATGGTGCCAAGATCTGTGCTACCACTGTCATCGTCTGGTAATAGTCCAGAAAGCCTGAGCAAAGACTCCATGCGGCCTAGACGGTTCTCGAGACCTTCAATGTACTTGGCGCTGACAACACAGGGGTGAGCGACTCTCAACCCGAGAACCGCTGCGATAGCACTCACCCTTTAGGAGGGTTCCTCTTTTTCTCGATATGTGTATATGTGCACTCAGTCTTGTAATTTTGGCAATGTTGGCAACTGGGTAGCTTCCCATCGCACTTGATCTTCTTCTTGCGACACATATCGCAGGCCTGCACATTCTGTGAGCACATCCCTCGCCAAAGTCTTGACTGGCTACGTACTCTCGCGATACGCCGTCTTTTATGACCACTGAGGTCGGTTCCACCATCTATATCCATCAAATTAACACCGTCAAACTGGAATGGTTGCTGAACCGGGGAGCTATTGACGTTGTAACCTCCAAAGATTGGCGGAGGATTGTTTAAGGATGGAACGGGAAGCCGCCCCATCGATGACTGCTGATTCATGGTCAAGTCGGCGGTTTTGGCTTGGAGAGGGTGTGCGTCAATTTGGGTCGAGGTAGCGAATTGCTTCGAGCTGCAGATGCGGAGGTTACGGACTTAAGGGGAAGGGTTGCCTATTCGATCAGATGGAACCTTAAGCAACCTGAAGGAACCGATAGTTAGTGCTGGTAATATATCAAACGAGTTGAAAGTACAAGTCCAGACATGGTAACCTAGTGCGTTTGTGCGCAAAAACTGACGCGCCCAAAGAGCCCTCGAAGTACTTCATAGTATTGAGTGTCGCACCTAAACGTGGATGTGATGAAGATTAGGCAAAGACGTCACCTCGAGGCTGGACCCTGCACGCTGACATATCAATCTTGAGCAATGACCGACGGGTCGGTCGGTGTAAAAAGTCACGGCTAGCTTGTTGTGAATGCCACGCACAATTATAAGAAGTCGATTCGGTGGATATAGAGCTACTTAAGCTGCTGAGGGTCGCCAGTATACTGAAACAATACTCCAGACTGTAAATCTGCTGTAGGGCAACTGCAGCATCCACTAAATGTCTAGAGACCTGTTGCAGCCTGTTGTAGGATGCTCTTGGGGGTCGCCAGCATACTGAAACAATATTTCTGACTCTAAATCTGATTCAGAGCAATTAAGCATCTACTAAGCTCTAGAGACCTGTTTCAGGTCGTGGTAAGAGATTCTCGGGGGTTGCCAGTGTACTCAAGTAGTCCTATCCCGATATGTTCCATTTTATAAGCGTATACGAAGCGTCTATGGATCGCTGTAGACCTGTATAAGCCTGTTAAAGAGACGAGGAGGTCTCCAGCTGATCGAAGATTCCTACCACTGCCTCCTTAATTATACCTAGGTACCTAGTGAGAATCTAGCCGTGACTTTCTGGCATCGACCCTTCGGACCGGGATACCGTGACCGCCTTGCGGGCTCGCCCTGCGCTGCACACGTTCACTCCATTGTTTGCAAACCGCCCAATGTGAGCTCACATACCGACCTACAAACAGGACTTTGCCTTGAAGGGTCGCATGATAATCATATTCATCCCCGGAGAATCGCATAATGTACGGAAGATTACGCTGGTTGGGCACAACCGCAAGTACTGATGTCCAACGTGTGCCAGGCCTCTGACTGCGGTTCAATTGGCAGAACACCCGGAGTTTCCTCACGTAATATGGGATCTGAAGCCAACGAAGAAAGGCAGAGTCGCGGTTGCCAACGGGCGGGGAGGTCCTTTCGACATTGCCTATGAAATCCACGGCCAAGGGCCAGTGCGCTTGGTGGTAGGTGGGCCGCCGGCCATAGATCCACTACATCTGCTCTCTCTGCCCTTGAAAGTCCGCATCTGAATCTTTATGATAGCGATGAGCGCGTCTCTGTACGTTGGTGGGTGACATGGTCAGAAAAGCGCCAGGCAAAGTAAACTTCAACACCCGCCGTGGCCATGGCGGAAAAAGACTTGCCACAAAGCAACAATAATTTGAATTACATCTCGAACTCAGCTTTCATAAGAAGGTCATAGATGACGAGACAAGAAGGCCATAGACATGGATTTGAATGAATTGTCACCATTTTAGCACTGGAAAACCGGCCGCATCTGCCCCTCGTTCTGAATACTTCTGTCTGCCAAACGCACCATGGAGATTTGAAGAACACCTTTTCCAAGGCAGCTCCACCTGTGTCTCTATGCTAAAGTACCTGGCGTAACAGTGGATTATGGGTCTTGGCGCCTTCAAAACGGCTTGGCAGCGACAGACAAAAGACTTTTCTCATACCAGGTCCTCGAGATTTAGTTCGCTGATCTTTGACAACCGCGGAATTGGCGAGTCTGATAAGCCGTTGCAGCGGTACTCAACGTCGGAAATGGCAAAGGATACTATTGAGTTGGTAGATGAGTTGGGCTGGACACGGAGGCGCCAGCTCCATGTAATAGGCATCTCCATGGGTGGAATGATTGCGCAAGAAGTTGTAAGTCTCCAATAATGAACGCAACAGCACTGCCAGAGATTATGGAGATACAACATTCCCTCACAGTGTCGAGATCTACGTCGAAACATAAAACCGAGCGGAGTTGAGCAGCGACTAATCTAGATAAACTCCAGGGCCTACTCATACGGATAGCTTCGTTAACGTTAGTATCGACTGCCCCGCGCCTGGCCAATACAGTGGTAAGGTTCATTCCGCACCTGCAGTGGGTAATTGGCAATAGTGCTGAGATAAATTTCAGGGATGGGCGGAGAATTTACGAAACCGGATCAACTTATTGTACGCTCTGGAACAGCAAGTTAGCTTGGCTCGAGGCTAATGTAATGTCAGCGTTCCCCGACCGATTGATCAGCAACTATCAAACGTGAAAACGAATCTCTACAGTCAAGGTAACAATGCCAGCCTATGAAGCGGGTTGACGATTGTTATGACGAACACTCTTTTCTCTTACAAATGTACTAACACGTCATGTATAGACTGGCTGGACGCTCCAGACAGCGAAGAATACGTAGTACAACACTTTCCCACCAACGGTGACCGCTTCGCGGCTCACGAAGTCGCCAAAAGAATGGACAAAGAAGGCTTCACTCGCAGAGGCTTCATGTTGCAAGCTATCGCCGCTGGCTGGCACCACAAGAGTTCGGCCCAGCTTGCTCAGCTTGGTGACATGGTTGGCCGCGAAAGGATACAGATCGTGCATGGAAAACTGGATCGCATGATTACCTTCCCACATGCAGAAATGCTGCTGACTGGATTGAACGCCGGAAAAGGTGGAGTGAAACACTGGTGGGTGGAAGGGACCGGTCATGTGGTGCCTGTCGAGCGGAGGGAGGAGTTCAGGAAGTTTGTGGAGGAAATGGTGGAGAAGGCCGAGTCCTTGAGCTTGTAGATTTCACATTCGCACGTATACTATGACAGTATTCCGCGGCACCTTCGCGTGGTCATTATTCCGACGCAAGGCCACGTCCATACGTCGAAATCAACGGTCTGGATAATGACAGGTGCTGGCATGCAGGGCTAGTTGACGATTCACGGTCGAAGCTATGGACCCGCAGCCACTTCGGTGCACGAATTGCAATGCCTTGGGATTATATGCTGGAATACTCATGAATTTTGTGACGGTCAACCAAATCGATTTTGCCATGAGCCGTGAGGTTTACGTTACCATCGAGCCCATCGAGGCCATCATCAACTTCTGGATCAGGGTCCGCGGCGTTACCTAAGCAACTACCCCAGATTTTTGAACTGCCGCGCCTTAGTCTTTTCGTGACGAAAGCACAGCGGTAACTGCACAAATACCAAACCTTGCAGTGTTACAGTCTTCTGTGATTCAGCTTCTTGTACATATTACTACATTGCTGATCAACTGTCCATAGATAGCCAAGCCTCTGTTCTATTTCAACTACCCAGTCCTAGTTAACGGCGCAATTTAGACTTGGACAGCAACGAGGGAAGCCGGCCTCCCTCTCGATCGCTTGCCACAGTGGGAGGCTTTTCGATTTTCAATCGAGAAACGTTGCCGATTAGAGTTGGAGTTGCCATCTGCGCACAGTGCGGGTCGGTGGCCAGGCTATTTCACCGCCTGAGGTACACCTATGCCGAAGAAGAAGATACGAATGCCATACTGGACGAAAGATGAAGAAGTTGGATATTCGGTGTTTGATGCGGAGAAGCTACCAGTTGATCCTCGCAATGACTACTCCGCCTCCTCCTCGCTACGATCATCACCCTTATCGTCTAATGGTTCCCGGATAACGTCTGATTCGCATGAGCCGATGCTCAAACCCAAAGTCCCTCGACGAACACTTAGTCATGCTTACTCGTATAACAACTCAAGAATTGCAAGGCTGTTCTCACGCTACTTTGCTCTTACGCTTGGCTCGCTTTTGGTGATATTCGTTATTGGGCTAATACACATGAGCCATTTGTCCGCTCGACAGGTTTTGGGAGGAGCAATAGGGAGGCGTCCACCAACACCGGCCGTGTGGGAATCATTTCCATTTCTTAAGCGGTATCATGGTGGCCTACGTACTCTCATTCCACGGTCGGAAAACCAGCCGGAATACCCCACCACAGACGAAGGGACATCTATAGCACCGTTCAAGTCGGCAGCTGCTGCCGAAAACCTCAAAGCGGAGAGGCGAGACGATTCTTTACATGCTGTTCCGTCCAGCATACCCTTCGTTCCCTACCCTGACTACACTTCAGATCAGTACAAGACTGAATACGCACCGGTCGTGGAGTGTTTTCTGGACGCAGTTAGAACGCAGCGGATACCCAAGCTACACGCATATAACGGAGTGCCGCGTGGGATGCCCGATAATGTCGTAGGATCATATACACTGTTAGGGCTTAAGAATGACATTTGTTTTGATCGTTTCGGAAGACTTGGGCCGTACGGTTTGGGCTACAGCAGACTACATGGAGGAAGCGGTGCTGGCATGGAAGGAGACAGGGAAGGTGTGGAAAACGTCTGGGCGGAAGATGCGGAAATTGATTACCGCAAAGTTGATTGGGGATTGGCGCAGGAAAGGTGTGCGAAAGCGAATGCTCATCGGTTCAAGACGCAACTGCAGGATCGGCGCTTCATCCTACAAGGCTGGGAAGGAGGCAGCCCTGGTGGACAGACAAGCGATCGTGAGAGCAGGACCGTGGGACAGTTGGAAAAGAGGAGGGAGCTGAGATATGAGGACTTCGGACCCAACTGGGACTCCCTCCCGCCGCGGCCTGGCAGACATAAGCCTGCTCCCGCGGTAGAAGCCGCTCCCGGATCTCAGCCAGTGCCAGCCTCTCCTTTGGATGGAGGCACTGCTTCAACTCCAGCAACTGCCTCCGCACCAGATTCCGGATCAGTTGACGCGTTGGCGAAGCCTGCGGACTCGCTGAAGGCAAATACTCTACTCCCCCGTACGGTAGTCCTCATTCGGACGTGGTGGGACTATAAATATGACGATGAAGATCTCTTCTATCTGAGATCGTTGCTGGCTGAGTTGTCCATCGTGTCTGGAGGAGAGTACACAATTCATTTCCTGATCCACGTTAAAGACGACAATAAGCAAATCTGGGCGGACGAAGAAACCTATCAGCGCGTGGTTAATGACTCCCTCCCCCAAGAATTCAGTGGCATGGGTACTCTGTGGTCCGAAAGACAGATGGGGTTGATATACGGTGGGCTCGAAGAAAGCTTCTACCGGGGACTGCCTGTACACGGGGTATACAGGAGTAGCTTTATGCCTGTCCAGTTTTGGGCACATCAACATCCAGAGTACGACTACTTCTGGAATTGGGAGATGGACAGTCGGTATACCGGTCACTACTACCACCTATTCGACAGAGTCACCAGATGGGCGAAGCAGCAGCCCAGAAAAGGTCTTTGGGAGCGAAACGCACGGTTTTACGTGCCCTCAGAGCATGGGTCCTGGGACGACTTCAAACATATGGTGCGCGTACAGACCGAGCATGGTAGTGGTAGTAACAATAATGTTTGGAGTGGACTAGCCCAAAATCCAAAGGTGCCCGATGACCTCAAAACACAGCTTTCACCGGAAAAGCCCATTTGGGGCCCGGAGCCACCAGCCCAAGATGAGCTTGAATTGGATCCAACGCTTCAACCTCCGACGACGTATGCTAAGGATAATTACGAATGGGGCGTGGGTGAGGACGCAGACCTGATAACGTTTAATCCGCTTTTTGATCCCGACAACACTGGCTGGATCCTTGCCGAGGACGTGACCGGCTATGCAACAACCAATGTGACCGCCGGTGTATATCCTCCACGCCGTACTGCCATCATAACAGCGAGCAGGTTATCGCGCCGCTTGCTGGAGACAATGCACCGGGAAACGGCGCTCAAGCGACATACAATGTTCACGGAAATGTGGCCCGGCTCAGTGGCGTTACATCACGGCCTGAAGGCGGTGTATGTGCCTCACCCGATGTACATTGACCGACGGTGGCCTACATCGTATCTTGCGTCCGTTTTCAATGGTGGGAAGAACGGGGCCAGCGGCGGGGCGAGGACATCGCCATTTAATGACGATCGACAGCATAATTTTCTCGGCGTAAGCTGGTATTACCACGCTGGTGCCCCGGTGAATCTGTGGAAGAGATGGTTGGGCTATAGAGTTGATGGAGATGGCGGCGAAGAGGAAGAGCTGGCAGGGGAAGGTAGGATGTGTTTGCCTGCGATGCTGTTGCACCCGGTCAAGGAGGTCAGTCTGGTTTATGAGCACCGCGAGGGTGAGTAGGGAGCAACATGCTGTGTGAAACTCACATCCCACGGCCTATTTTGGATCACGGTGCTTCAAGACTTCTAGGACGGCGTTTCATCCACCCTTAAGAGTCTATGGCGATCCCAGAAGTGTCTCTAGCAAGTTTAGGCTTTTCGGAGTATGTGCATATGGCTTCGGTGCCTGTATTATGGCAGTCTATATACTTTTAGCGAACTCGGAAATTCGAATGTTGTATACCGGTACTTGACAAAGGAGGCATAAATCAGCTTGCGGCCCCGCGTCGAGGTGTGCTGGTCCGTCGATAATTAGCCTTGAGGTACCCCCGTCTGAGAATGCGCCAAGTCTTAACAATGCAGCTGCAAGTTACGGAATGTGCGGGGTGTGGGACCCGCCGGTGGGGGTGGCCCAGTCCCGCATACCATACCGCGGCACTTAATTCAAGGCTGCACGTAGTCTAAGGTTACGGTATGTCAGTGAATATCCTAATATACCGCACCATACGGTTCATTTCAGTCAGGATATCGTTGCGTACGAGTCTTTCAATATGGTACAGCTGTAAAAGCAGGACCCCGTGGTCGAATGCGCCTGCTGACGCCAAGCCATGCGGATTATCTTCCAAAACTGCGAGAGACTCCACTGGGAGCAGCGGTTGGCTGGCATGCCGCATGCATGAGCAATGGGCTTGCGCCACGGAAGCTGCGGCCTTTGTCGCCTCAGCCTCAGCCTCATGCTCTGCCTCTTCGGCTTCACATGGCTTTCCACTTGTTGAATCCTTCCCAAAGCTTGCGCAGAGTGAAGCAGCTTGATCTTCCCCGTCGCACCACAGCTCTGGCAGACTCTGACAATGCACCATGGCCGACCCCGCGGGGATCATATCTTTGATAATTGAGGTTGCTCGCACTGCGAAAAGGCTGCACAGTCAATGTTGGAAGCCTGACCTCTAGACCTGCTTTTTCTGACTGACGCGTTCTAGGTATCGAATGCCCCGCTGAATACCATAACCTTGCGACTGAAACCAAGCAGCTCGGCGACATTATCGAAAGCTTCGAATATAGCGTCGAGAGGCAGACGTTGTCGACCAGGAGCAGGCAAGAGCTTCGAGATTCAGTAACCGGCTGCAAAGATGTGCTCAAGGATCTGGAGGATGTTCTTGCGCAATATCAGAGTCTGGGCACGCAACAGAGACGGACCTGGGACAGACTGCGCTGGGACAAGGAAAGGACTAAGGATATACGCGCACGCTTGACCTCTAATGTAACGCTACTGACGGCGTTCCGTGTGAGCAATATGGAAAATACACAGTCCCGCATTGAGCGCGCGCTCTACCAGTTGTTGATCGATTTTCAAGCTGGTAGTAAGGATTCCGGGTCAGTTTCAGCGTTGACTGCAGTGGACGAGGAAACCGACGATGCCCTTTGGCCATCTATCCTACGCGACTTAGAAGATGTGGGTATCACGCCGGAGCTTGCGAACCAGAATCGATCCCTCATTGTACAATGGTTCGTTGATGCGAAGAATGAAGGCGCCCTCTTGGAAAAGTCTCCGGCTAGCGAGTCCTCAACCGGGACCGATGCCACCGACCGCATTGCAAGATCCCCTGATGGCGGTCGCCCAAGTACCTCTACAACGCAGGACACAGTCTCCTTGGGCCCGGTGCGATCAAACGCTACGCATTTTGGAAGCTTCAAATACCTAGAACCATTTGACCAGCTTGGTGTTGATACCTATCACGACGTGCTTAAAAATAGAGTCACATTCAGGGACGATATCAACCTCGCACGAACCTTTTGGGACAGGGCAGCCTGGGCTGCTGCTAAGAAACACCTTCTTCGTGTGGTCGTTGCCGCACAACTGCCGAACCATAGACGGAGTGATTTGGATGCAACAACTGCGGCCTTCCTGCTTGGAATTGCCTGCGCTTACTCAGGAGATCTGGAGACCGCAAAACTAGTGTTTCGATCCGTGTTAGAGTCCACTCCAGCACCACTTGGAGAGGGTTCCAGCAGCGACATCTCCGAAGGTCAGATAACCAACGATGATGCAAGAATTGCAGCGGCTTCCTGGCTTGGCGATGTATGCCTCAAAACTAATAGATTAGAAGATGCAGCCATGTGTTGGGCTGTCGCGGTAGATGCTGCCCGACAGAGAGATCTTCGTGACAGAACAAGGCCACGGGTGAATTCTGTTCCCAACGGACGGTTGGGTGGTCACCTAAACCCGCCACCCTCATTCCGCTTCCAAAACAGAAATCCTTCCGTGCCCTTTACGGGACATGCCCCAGCCATTACCCCCAAATCTTCGAGTCGCCTCCGTATTCATACTCAAATTTTGTCTTGCGAGCTGGATATGGTAAATGACCAAGTCCATAATCTTGAGGCGCTGCATGAGTCAATATCGTTGAATTTCTATCCGCACACTGAGTCCGTATTCACTGAGCATACCACTGTATCAAGCATTGATATTGCAAAGATCGTTCAAGAAGCTCTTCCGGGAGAGGGAATAAATCTTACGAATACGCCACTCGTAGACCATTATGATAAAGAAGTCAAGAATGATGAAGACATGATGTTCATTAGCCGGTCCAAGTTGATCGCCAGGGCATCAGGTATCGCAGACCTAGGAGATGTCAGTGAACGGACAGTCACTGCTCAGGACCGACTGTGGCCACATAGCGGTCACAGTGCTTGGCCTCTACCATTTGATGAAAGCTTTTCTTACGCAGCAGCGGTGCGCGCAATCAAGTGGTTCTATTGGTTTTCACCTATTCCTGAAGAAGACGTGGCTTATAATGTGCCTTCGCTAGATTCAAAAGCGTCCCGCAAGCTGGGAAGACCAGACCATGTCGCTGAGGGAGTAAATGTAAAAAGAGAGGCCTACAAATACGTCTGCAGATTGCGGAGAGCGCTCGAATCTCTACGCATTGAGGTTAAGGAAGCACCAGGAGTTTTTCGTTGTCGGCCTTTGACCGACAGAGAATTTGCATGGCCGTCGGTCGCTGTATTTGCCTTACGATTGGTGAAATGGAAACCTGAAGGTCTTCTGCCGATAGGGCCAAAACTAGGAGTCTACATTACAGAGATCGTACATTGGGACGGAACGGTTGAGGAACGAGCAAAATCGGCGACCTCTCCAAGCCATCGGCTCCTCCGTGACCTTGTAACCAGATTAAAAGTCTATGAAGCAGATGAAAAGGGCCAGCTTTCCCCGGGCTCCGCACCAGATGTCGTCATGACGCCTGCATAACCCATGTCAGTTACTTGACATACTGTCCGAGCAACAGCGAACCACGTTTCTATGGCGTCGCCCTCTTGATAATGCTGACGGGGCTGGGGATACTTCGACGTTGCAGCAATCAGACAGTTTCACGTTCTGAGGAGCTCGCCGAGGTTTCAATCGGTGTTTCGCGATGAGCTTCCAGTTGTGGAGAATTCCATGAAAACTGCGCCCTCTGCGCTGTTGGCATTGTATGCTCAGCTGGCCTCCAGACCAAAAAGTGGGACCGTTTCCCTAAACGTGCTCGCCGCAAGTTTGGTCTGATCATCGCCTCTCTATTGTGACGGGTTTAATCTTGGAATCCACCCACTTCTGATTTACTGAGCAGGGAATGCTCGATAGGGTACAAAATGGCGGCTTTCCACCATCGGGTTCAAGGACGCGGCCATGTTTGACCCGTCGAGAATGAGTTGGACCGACACCCAACATAAAAACGTTGTCGAGCTTTGCAAGGTCTTGTGGAGGCGGTACATCCTGGACGAAATTAGAACGTACCTGGCCTTTTGCCATCACTACTTTGTTTAGACACGGGTCTGTCCCGTGAATCGTCGAAATGCTCCCGTTCCCCTATCTCATCAGGAGTTTTCCTTGCCAATGCCGGCGGATTGGAGGACGCAGAAAGCATCGATTCTCTTTGCGCGGCTTCCTGCATCGTTATTGATAATTTGGATATTTGTAGGAGATTCCAGAAACAGCATAGTTCAAAGCGGTGGCTACTGGGCTATAAAGATCTGTACCGATTCACTTTAGAACTGAATGTCCTTTGTATGCTCCAGCACTTGTCACCGTCAGCCAGGAGGTCATGTTTCAGGTTTGCACATTTAGTAGGATACCCATGCAATTTGTCGAGCGTTTCAAACATTGCGATATACGATCATGTCGCCATCTTCTTGTTTGTTATGATATGACCATATTTCGTCAACTTTATCGTTGTTGTCCAGAATTGAGAGCAGCATGCACCAGTCAGCGCCTCTGCTATTCATCAAATATGATTAGAGACGCAGAAGATCGTTGTCAGAAGTAGAACTACTAGATCTATGGCTCCTCCGGAACTGTCTTTAGCTTACCACACGAAAACATAAGTTCGGGAGTCAATTCAGGTTGATTTCTTCATCAAAGTCGGCTTCGAAGGGTTCGTCGTCGGATATTGATTAGCATCCCACGACAGCATGTGATCATTCTAAAAGCTGAGCAAGCTATTTCTACTTAGCTGTCGTCTGGGATGACAACTAGGAATTAGTCTTATGTTATTACAGAAGCTGCCTTGTTATCGTAAATGGCGCAATTCTGTAACCGTCGCACCCGCTGAAGAATCGTTTCGGGCAGCTAGAAGCGTGTCGACGGAGGGACGTCCAAGGCCATACGAGTAATCGCAGCTATCCAGTAATAGGCAGGTTGCTGGAAGTCGGGAGTAAGAGGGCTTACTTTCAACGTAACAAGGGTGGAACTCAATCATAACTTATGTAAAGGCCGCCAGATTATTGAGATGAATTCACTGTGCACTAAGAGGATCAAGAACGTGCACCGCTATTGAATTACGTGCCCATATCCTCCCAATATGAAAATAATTAAGTTGAAGAAGGGAGTTCCTCAGGAGAAAGCCCTCTACAGCAGTGGTAATGGTACTATACGAAACCTCTTCAGAAGCAGTTGTCATCGAAATAAACCCGGGGCCCTTCCAAGTTTTTACACGAACGCTCTGGTCATGCAATAACGGCGTGGTCACGCTATCCGCGCCATCGTCCGCCAATCCCGCAACACCGAAGGTAGCGAATAAAGTCCGCCAAGGTACTGTGCATGCCTAGTAGTGTACAATTATGCTTATACATTCGTAGCCACACCCGAGCCTTCAGCTCGCCGCCCTCTGGCCGAATTGACCGCCAATTCCTCTCCTATGGGGACCCCACAAACCTCCAGGTTTGCGAACCTGCGGGCGAAGAGAGGGGCCGAATCCAGGCCTAGTCCGCCAAGCACAGCGCTTAAAAGGCGCAGAATCGAGGACGATGACGATGATGAGACAACGAGGAAGAAGGAAAATAAGAAGAAGAAGAAGAAGATCTAAAGGGCGAGGATGGGGAGAATGAAGATGCGTATCACGACGGTGATGATGAGGATGATGATGACAAACAACGGTGACGACGACGACGGTGATGATGACGGTGGTGACAATGACGGGGGCGATTATGACGGGGGCGATCATGACGACGGCGACGATGGCGACGATGGCGGCAGGGAGACGGAGGAGAGGGAGAAGGAAAAGTCACAGAACATCCCACGCTGCGTCGAAGCGACAGGGACAAGGCTAAAAAGGTCAATTATGGGATTTCATCAAATATGATTGGTTTTGCTGCGCTGCTTTGTGGATTTACCTAATATCCTACTATTATGATTACTGAGAGCTCTTTCTCCCGAGTCCCAGGTCCACCATCTGTTTCTTCTCTGAAGCATTGATATAGGTGTCCGGGTAGTTGTCCTCCAAGTCCTTCCTAGCAGCTTCGTACATGGCCCTCACAACTTCGGCCTCCTTCACGGGATCCAAGCCGTCATCGTCCAAGCTCAGCTCGAATTGCCGCTCCCGGAATTCCACCAGCTCTCGCACCCGCCGCAGCTGGTTTCTGTACTGCAAAGTTCGGTTCGGAAGTCCCTGCCCTTTGAGATACGCCAGTAGGCTGGCGGTCGCCGTGTTGACTGCACCGAGGACGCTCACTAGAACGCGGCGGTCAGAGAAGCCGCCGATGACTGTGATGGCGGCTGCAATGAGAATTTGGATTATGAGACTGGCACTTATGATGGATGCGCTCAGGATGTAGGCAAGCGACGCCTCCATCTCCTCATCTATGATCCGTTTGTATATACCCTTGTTGGTGGTCGAGCGTCTGTAGAAGATGAGGACTTTGCGGGGACGGCAAGGCTGGTGACCGAAGTCGTTGACTGATGAGGATATTCCGACAAGCTCCTGGTATATCCTGAGCTTGTCGCTTGGCCTCTTACTAGATATGACTTCTGCTTGATCGGTGTGATTTTGGGTGTTCGCTAGAAGTTGATGCTCTTCGCCGTTGTAGACTGGTGTTTGCCCTCGTTCCAGATCATGAAGCTCCGACGCCATAGTCAAAGTGAGCGAAGCAAGTTATACAAAGGAAACACCAGGGTTTGGCCGATTCGGGGATATTGCGCTCTAGATGGACGCATTTTCCTCTCCAGCTGAGCGGTTTATATTATATGTTCATTGTGACTCAGCTGCGCCCGGCTGCCTGCCAGCCTGCCAGCCTGCCTAGCAGGCTTATCAGACGAGCCTTGGACATTGAGGCAAGGTAAAGCACAAAGCGAGTAAGGTTGAGTTATTACTGAGCCTCACTTTAGGGCTGAGCAGAGTAACGGAAATAAAATGTGCGATGCGCAAAGACATGTAGAGACCATGTAGTTGAGAACACCATCTGATACACTGGTTACGGCCTGTGAAGTCCAGCGGGAAGTGTTTTGTATCATTTATAGATGCGCGGCATGCTGATGCACGTAAGACAGCAGGTCCCAGCCATGCCGGCGGCTTACTGTATGTACCTTGCCCCACGTCCCTAGCGAACTGTATTATTAGAGTCATTGTTGGTGCCTGCTAGCTATCTCACCGTCTGACAATCGGCGAACTCCGTCTCCACTTCACGAGCTTACTCCCAACTTCCAATGTAGATGTACACTTATAGCCTCCATGCTCCTGCTTCCGTGACCATTTGCAAGGCTGTCGACGTAGAAGAAACATGGCTCAGTCCGAGCAAAATACCGTTCCGATTCCCGCACCGCCTGGATGGCCTATTGTGGGCAACGTCTCTGACATTGACCCCGAGTTTCCCTTGGGATCCTTAATGCACCTAGCTTCTATATATGGTATGATTCATTTCAATTCGGTCACATAGCTGCTTACGATCTGTAGGGTCAATATTTCAGCTGACTGTCTTTGGGAGAACTCGAGTCATCATTGGGTCTCAGGAGCTCATGAATGAAATCTGCGATGAAAAACGTTTCTGCAAGATCGTGGCGGGCCCGCTTCAGCAGCTCAGAAATGGTGTTGGCTCTGGCCTTTTCACGGCCTATCAAGGAGAGCATGAGTGGGAGATTGCCCACCGAATCCTGGTCCCCGCCTTCGGCCCACTCTCAATCAGGGGCATGTTCGATGAAATGCATGATATCGCTTCACAGCTCGTGATGAAGTGGGCAAGACACGGGCCTGCGTACAGAATATCAGTCACCGACGACTTCACACGCCTTACTCTGGACACGCTGGCATTATGTGCCATGGACTATCGCTTCAACTCGTATTACCATGAAGCACTACATCCTTTTATTGATGCGATGGGCGAGTTCCTCAGTGAGTCCGGAAAACGTGCCCAACGACTGCAAAATCCGGTTACTCAGGCCTTTTATAAAAAGGAACAGCTGCAATATGAGCGTGACATTGAGTTGATGCGGAAGACCAGCGATGAGGTCGTACGATATCGTAAAGAGCACCCAAACGACAGAAAGGACCTTCTCAACGCCATGATAAATGGGAAAGACCCCAAAACTGGTGAAAGGCTCAGCGACCAATCCATTACCGACAACATGATTACTTTTCTTATTGCTGGCCACGAGACGACTTCTGGACTTCTATCATTTGTGTTTTACTATTTATTGAAGAATCCAAGAGCCTATCAGCGGGCTCAAGAAGAGGTAGACGAGATTATAGGCACAGGTGCAGTGACAGTCGACCATCTTTCCAAGCTGCCATACATCACTGCCATACTCCGTGAATCCTTACGTTTAAATCCTACCGCAGTGGCAATTACACTTCAGCCTCTCCAAGATGACATAATCGGAGGTAAGTATCGGGTGGCGAAGGGTCAACAGATCTCTGCAGTCCTTCCCAAAGTACACCGCGACCCTACAGTTTATGGTGACGACGCGGAAGAGTGGCGGCCGGAGCGAATGCTAGATGACAACTTCATCAAGTTGCCTCCAAATTCGTGGAAACCCTGGGGAAACGGATCCCGAGGCTGTATTGGAAGGCCTTTCGCGTGGCAAGAAGCTCTCCTTGTTGTGTCAATGCTGCTCCAAAACTTCAACTTCGTAATGGAAGATCCACAGTATCAGCTGCAAATAAAGCAAGCCTTGACTATTAAGCCTAAAGGCTTCTATATGAGAGCAACATTGAGGCACAACATCTCACCTACCAAACTGGAGCAGTCCCTGCTGTCGACAGGATCTCGTGCGCCATCAACCGCCGGTCGAAGTCAGTCTAGCGAACGAATAGCACCGAAAGCCACTCGTAATGAAACGGGCAAGGCTATGTCTATATATTATGGGAGCAATACAGGAACGTGTGAGGCTCTTGCGCAGAGACTTGCTACAGATGCTGAAAGGCACGGCTTCAGGCCCAAAGTCGTCGATGCACTGGATTCAGCCTATCAGAACGTGCCCTCAGATGAGCCTGTTGTTGTCATCACTGCGTCTTACGAAGGACAACCTCCGGACAACGCTGCACGCTTTTTCGGCTGGCTCGAGAGCCTCTGTGACAGCGAGATGAGCAAGGTTGCATACTCTGTTTTTGGATGTGGACACTCCGACTGGAAGACAACATACCACAAAATCCCGAATGCCATCGACGATCTGCTGGAAAAGCGTGGAGGTAAAAGAATTGCTGCTCGAGGTGCCGCCGATGCAGCGCAAGGAGACATTTTCACCGAGTTCGAAACGTGGGAGGACCAGGTGTTCTGGCCAGCCATGGCAGAGGAATATGGAACTGCTAAACCTGAGCCCGGGACATCCATGGAACCGAACCTAGATGTGCAGGTTTCTAGCACGCGCCCATCGACTTTGCGATTGGGTGTCAAAGAAGCCCAAGTAGTCCAAACGAAGAGACTTACGGTTCCGGAGGTGCCTCCAAAGAAGCATATAGAGATAGCGTTGCCATCAGATATGTCTTATTCCGCCGGCGACTACCTTGCAATACTGCCGCTCAATCCTCAAGAAAACGTGCAGAGAGTAATGCGGCGGTTTGGGTTGCCTTGGGATGCAGTGTTGACGATCAGTGCGAGGAGTGAGACGACTTTACCAACAGACTTACCAATCCCTGCCTCCGATTTGTTTGGTGCTTACGTGGAGCTCGCCCAGCCGGCTACGAAGCGCAACATTCATGCGCTCATGGAAGCAACGAGCGACGAAAAGACCAAAGGTAAACTTGAGCACCTATCGGGTCCTGCATTCACAGAGGAGATTAGCAACCATCGGGTGTCGGTGTTAGACCTCCTGGATCGCTTTCCTTCAGTGTCGCTTCCGCTTGGAGTCTTCTTATCGTCCTTACCACCTATGCGGGTGCGGCAGTACTCCATCTCTTCTTCACCGCTGTGGAACCCATCACATGTAACGTTGACCTATGCGGTGCTCGATCAGCCATCCTTGAGCGGCCAGGGCCAACATGTAGGTGTCGCGTCCAGCTATCTTTCCAAGCTCGAGGCCGGGGATAAGCTCCATGTCTCAGTGAGGCCGTCAAACCAGGCGTTCCATTTACCAACAGACTCCGAAAACGTTCCCGTGGTGATGATAGCCGCAGGCACAGGGATGGCACCGTTCCGAGGCTTTGTCCAAGAGCGCGCCGCACAGATAGGAGCAGGCCGTGCACTAGCACCAGCTTTACTATTCTTCGGCTGCCGGAGCCCTGAGAGTGATGACCTGTATCGTGAGGAGTTTGACCGCTGGGAGAAGATGGGTGCGGTAGATATTCGACGCGCGTATAGCCGAAAGCCGGAAGAGAGCAACGGGTGCAAATACGTCCAGCACCGGTTGTGGGCTGATCGAAAAGAAGTACTCGAGCTGTGGGACCGCGGTGCCCGAGTGTTTGTTTGTGGAAGTCGAGACATAGGTGAGGCGGTCAGGGAGACGAGTCTGAGGATTATGAGGGAGACGATGGAGCTGAAGGGAGAGGAGATCAATGAGCAAAGGGCGGAAGCTTGGTTTGAGAAGATCCGCAACGACAGGTATGCGACGGACGTTTTTGCTTGAAGAATGAAAAGCTAGTCTGGGCGGCCACATCGGTGTATACGAAGTTTACCTATTGATTGGACATATAGAGTTGGATCTCTTGAGCGTTGGCAAATGCGATCAGGTACATACTTTTAATCCTAAGAAATCATACAGCCAACGTTGTAGTGACACGTTGGGGGTCCGCCGCGAGCCGGTCCGTATCTTAGCTTGGAGGTCATTGCTTCTTCTCTCTCAATTGCTATTCCTGATATCTCTGACATCTCTGGCTTCTCAGGATGAGGGTTCCGTACGGGACAATGGGATGTACCTCGACGTTCATTCCCGGCTTGCTCCGGATATGCTTGATCCCTAGGCCAAGAGCTTCCTGCCGTTTACTGCGAAGGTTATGAACAGCTCAAGTTATAATGGTTTCTGCTGAGTCCAGTGGGAGTGCGTTCTGCAATCCCGCGGTTTGTAATGGTTATCTTATTGTACAGTCTACATAGAATCCTTTACGTATAAGTCGACATATTTATCCACATCCATTTCAGACAGCCTGTTCGAGTCATTACCCAACTCAATCAGCTCACTGACCCTCGCTTCTGGGAAGTGTGGGGTTAGGTGCCTCTTGTATTTCTTCAATATCTCTGGTTTCGCTTCGTCACGCCTCAGTCTATGTCCGAGAGGGGCCTCGACAACCTCCTCCTCGAGCGTAGTACCATCCTTTAGGCGGACAGTAAGCGCATTGGCGATCGTCCGCTTTTCGGGGTCGTGGTAGTCCTTCGTGAACTGCGGGTCTTCGACGCACGAAATTCGTTTCCGCAGGGACTCGAGCAGTGGAGAGGTTGCGGCCTCGGAACCGTCGACGTAGTCCCCGGCTTCCAGTCGGTCAAAGACAAACATTGTGGCTACCATGTACTGAACACAATGGTCACGGTCGGCAAAGTTGTCCATCGGCTTTAATTGTTTGTCGATGATGCGAATGCAGGCTTCGTGGGTGCGGTTTGTGACGATATCGATATCTTCCGCTGTCTTTCCCATTTGCTTAAGCTTCTTGTTGATCCTCTGAGCTGCTTCAATCGCCGTCTGTGAGTGGAACTCCGCTGTCACATCTCTATCAGCGACGTCTACTGATGGGCTGGGCATATATATTACCTGGATAGGAGACCTTGAATAGTACGTTTTCCATCACGTAGGAGCCGTATGGTCTCTGAAACTTGAACCTGCCGCCGTTAAAGTTCACGTCGTAAAAGCCCCAGACGGGAGCTGAGAGGACGGTAGCCAGACCACCCTCTCCCTTCATGACTTTCAAGACTAGGTTGACGGCCCTTTCGCAGGCGTCGCCAGCAGCCCATGACTTCCGTGACATTGTATTTGGGGAGTGACGGTATGTCCGCAAAGACTGCCCGTCCACCCATGCCTGCGAGATGGCGTCTCTTGTTTGCCCTTCCGTGAGACCTAACATCTTCGATACAACTGCAGTTGACGCCACTTTGACCAGCACCACGTGGTCCAATCCCACCCTGTTGAACGAGTTCTCCAATGCCAGACAGCCTTGAATCTCATGGGCCTTGATCATCGCTTCCAGCACATCCTTGATCTTGAAAATCTTGCCGTTTCCAAGCTTGCCTCCTGCCCGGTTTGTTCGTGAAACCCAATCAGATACAGCCAATATCGCCCCAAGGTTGTCCGACGGGTGGCCCCATTCGGCTGCAAGCCAGCAGTCATTGAAATCTAACCACCGGATCATGGCACCAATATTGAAGGCCCCGTTGACTGGATCAAGCTGATACGGAGTACCGGGCACGCGGGTGCCGTTTGGCACGACGGTTCCTGCGTATGATTAGAACATCTCTGCCAAGACAGCGTCGTGAATGGAATCATTGCCATCAACAACGGGCCCAAGGAGCGCTTTGCATTGACGAAACTCGAGGGCCTTTAACCCGCATCCCAGCGTGTCAAGGAAGACAAGTCGGGCGGTATCGAACTATTGAAAAGAGAATTAGTACTTAAAAATCAGGAAAAGTGCCCAGCTCACGGCAAGATCCGACGTTATATCGTAATTGTGGATGTAGCTAGCCATGTCCACTATCTCTGAATCATAATCTTTGGAAGGGGCCGGTGAAGCCTTCGAATCCCTTAGGGAAGACATTGTTGAGAAATTCTGAGCACGTGTATGTAATGACTCGGACCTTCTTCGAGAAAGGAGAGAGTAATTAAAGAAAGCATTGACAGAATACAGGATTGGAGTTCGGATGGCGGATGCTCTTTGGCGAAAGATCCTGGATACAGAGCTGCACAGCCGGAGGGATGCCATGGGCCCGCTGACCACAGTGCGGTTCTTACACAATTAATCGAAATCTGTATCGCCTGGAGGCTCCTGCAGGCATAGGATAGTAAGGTGTCAGACGAGTTATGGAGGACAGTAGCTACACAATTTTTTGTAAAGGTTTTAATCGAGACATTCGCTTGGAATAATTGCAGGTGGGCTAGACCGAGGTACACCGCATGCATGGCCCCGCCATTAATTCAATAAGGTAGATTCCCTTACTGCCCTAACCTAGAACGTCGGTACTGTACACACTAGGACGACTTCCAATACCTACTTCTAGCTGTCTGACACAACAATAATATGGTCGGCGCTATCTCTAACACAACCCTTCTAATAGTCCCTCTGCGGTTGGGAATAACAACCACGGAAAAGTTGATCCGACTTTGTGAGATGCTTGTTTCCGGACACCCTCAGTCGCTGTCTCAGGCATGCCGAACGGTAACTTCGGGGTTGACGGAACTTCATTGCTCTCACGGTCAACATTCTTTGGCGTCCCTTGCAAGGACCAACAGCAAGTATCTGGGATGCTCATCAAGCCGAACTTAAAGGATGACATGATGTCCCTTCGATGTGCTGCGGAAAATACATCCGGGAGTGCTGTACCTTAGAGCACATAACTTTGGTAATGTAGGGCATTTCATGCTATGAATACATACGAAGCTCTAAAGTGGAGTCTCCCTGAGGGGGTAACAGGTGATGTCTTTGTAGTACATATTTCTCGAGTCGCAGAGCACTGTTTTGCTATGTTGAGAACACTGTTCGATTGCACCGAAAAGCTTCCTTCGGGCTCAGCTTGAACAGGAATTCACGAGTGTTAGGCGTACGACTGTAGGAAAAGGACAATCATTTGTCTGTTCATGGCATGACAATTTACAATGCTCACCCAAGGCATGTTACCTGTTGGCTCCGTTGCTCGTACCCATATACCTGAGTACCTAGAAGAACGGAAAACTTGGCGACATAATCTTAAGATAATCTTTCTCAGACGATGGACAGTGGCAACTTGCCAGAACAGCCGGTTCATTATTTACCCTCCCACCCTAAGCTCATGCGCCGAAATCTTCTGTTTCCCACGAAAGGAACGATACGAGTGAAGTTTCAGTCATACCCCTTCCCGACGTAGAGAACACAACAACCGAATTTCTTAGACATCTCGCTTTCTTTTCAGCGGATCCCTCCTGTGATTTTTACCAGGGGTGTGGCGGCTCGGGGATGCTCGTGCGGGAGAACTCGGAAGACTTCGAATACGTCACACTCTGGCTACCAGAGCGATGACGAGGCGTAGATGGCATGATTGGACTTGACGACGGGGAAGGTCTATGGCGAAAGATGTTACTGACTGAAAGAGCTAGAGCGTCAGCAGGCCCAACGAGGATCCTGATTGATTGACATGGGTTTACGTGCCTGCAACCGCACCTAATCGTTCGTGTTGCGTTCTGTCTCTCCTTGTAGGATTGGTGACGAGATTTCCTTTCCCGCCTCCTCTTCTTCAACCGGATCGTCACTGAAGCCTTCCCATTCTTCCTCCTTCTCTTCTTCTACCGCCGGCTCTTCCTTGTCGTCGTCGTAGTCTACAATCGATTCATGCGGTTTCGCCACACGTTCCTTGAGATGGGCAATTCTTTTATCGGTTTCTCCAGCCCTGTTAAGAAGCTGTTCCATATACTGAATCGCTTTAGTGGCCTCCTTAAGACGATAATGAGGGTTCTCGTCATCGTAAATCGAAAGGATGATGTTGAAATCCGCGCGAAAGAGCGGAGGTAGAAACGGATCGCCAAAGCCTTGGCGGCAGAGGTATTTTATTTCGTCATGGTTGCGGGCCTTGATGGCATTATCAACCTGGATAGTGGCCAGTCAACACGTTGTCCATGGACGCGTTTCAAGAAGGTTACCATTTGCTATTGTGCTTCACGGAAAGTGGAGACATTGCTGTCTTCTGCCATCTTGAATTCGCGCGACGGTGTCTACTGGCAGTGCTCTTCTCTTTATGCTGACTTCAGGAGGTTTTTAGAGCGCGAGATTCATCAAAAGCCGACCTATGCAGCAGAGACGTGCCCAGGTGGAAGACCGGGAAATCTAGTTGACCGAGCAAGAAGCAAGCACTGTATCAAACGTGCTTTCCGTCTCCACATGTAGTGAACCCAATGATCGTGCGCTCACTGGCTACCTAGACTTTGTTTGCTTCAGCACTAGGTAACGGACCAATTGCTCTGCACTACATCAGATATACTGTGTTCTGTGTTTGGTGTTTCAATGAAATGAATGACGTTATATCCACTATCTACCTACTTTCACTCCCACTTCACGCGTCTGCATTGTTTATCTGCCTAGTACCGTGACCACACAAGCCTATGCGAATTTTACCTACGAATGTCTTAGAGCATTCGAAGTTTGACGATATTTTGCCTCTTCTGCGATGACATCCACTCGGCTAACATCCTTCCTTTGAGCTCCAATGCCTTCCGCGGCTTCTTGAACTCATATCGGACAGTCTGGCCTCTTGGTACGAATTCTCCGTTTGGTAGGACATTCTACCGGCTGAAGTTTGTGCTGAAGGCCATAGGGATTCCCTCAGCGTTGCTCAATAAGCACACACTCACTCGTAGTGCAAGGTCTTCCGCGTTTCACCCGGTAGAGCACCCTTCTTTCAAGCTTGTACCACGCCGGCGGCTTCCCTATCAGCAACTTCTTTGCCATCCATGGAAGGCACGAAGAAAAACGCGCCGCGTAAAACGCGTTCGCAATGAAAAGCCAAGCGTCGTTTGTCGAGTGGTAAGCCCTCGTGAGCAGTCTGATCTCCGCTTGTGCTAATGTTTCATAGTGCCTGATGTTATCCCGCCGTCTCCTCAGAGGCCCGATCTCAAAGCAACTGGTGACCCCGACCCAGCGCCGTCTGAGCTCGCGGGTGAAGCGGAGAACTTAGGAGCACAAAATCCGCGTCCAACCAAACGACGCAAAAGGCCCAGCAAGCACGAGAACGATGAACCGTACAAGGAGGACGACCCGTACGAGGAGGATGAACCGTACAAGGACGTGGCTGAACAGGGCGATGACGACAGCGAGCAAGGTTTATACAGCCAGGTTGATGACGTGGAAACAATCCTAAGTGCTTTCAGTAAGACCTTCAGACCATAGCACTAAAGCTAACAGCATTCAATAGTAAAGTGTATTTTCCAGAAGCTCAGCAAGCAGAGAACGCCGTTTGATCTCCCCACGATGTCCGTAGCAGGTCGCCACTCCGTATTGTCATTGCAAAGATTACGCATGGCAGGCAAATGAGGACTCGGTGGAATCGACAACCGGCTAGTGTAGAAGACCGGCACGATGACCTAAACAACATATTGTTTTGCACCCAATATGAGAATGGGATGGAAAACGATTTCGCCAACAGCGATGCCGATAGAGAGACTATCCGCAAGAAAATCATTGAAGTCGACCTAAGTACGGATTATTGGCAGCCGCCCAAGAACTCCCAATAGTGTGAGTTTTGACCACTGACAGGAGTCTTGAGATATACGCTTATCATGCTGCAGACGAGAAGACCATAGTAAAACTTTTGGAGAACGGGAATGATGAGGAAGAGGAAGATTACTTAGATGAGCCAGCAAACGTTCGGGAAGAGCTTCAAGCTGTCAGAGAGTCTGAACTAGACGACCTTCTTGGTGCTCAGCAAGAAGACAACGGGGATGAAGAAGTCCACGAACCTACGGACAGTGAATAGGATAGTGGCAAGCTTTGGGAACGGAAGGGCTTAGGGCTATATGGAAACGTGACGCTTGAATAGGTCAAAGATGGATGAGATTAGTGGGCAAGGTAAATCTTGAACGAGTACATTTATACAACAATGGTTTCTTCTTATTGAACCGAAGCATGCGGACAAGGGATATATGTAGCCCGTTTCATCGGGGCAGTTCCTCATTGGACAGCCTCTGCTCGTTTGTTGCTGGAGGTCCATCATTATGGAAGTGCGGTGAGGTTCCGGCATTCAATAGAGTCGATAGCAATAGCCATCACATCGCTGCATCTTTCAATCTACTCGTTGCGAAACGTACACTGTAAGCCGGAAGGTATCCGCAACCCTTGCGATTTCGTCGCTTATCTGGCTCTGACCCACAGCCTCAATTGGCTGTGGAGGGTGTTCCGGCGCGAGAAACAGATTGCTGCTGCTGCAATCAGCGCACTTGCTTCAGATGGGTACCGTAGATAAGCAGGTCTACGCGAACGAAGTCTCGAGCCGGTGATGGCATGAAGAAAGTTTTCGCAGCTTCCGCGGCTTAAGATGACGTGGGGCACAGAGCGATGTCGGGAGCAACCTCCCATCGTTTGCGCTGAAGACTGCTCTCGGCGGCACAGCTTCTCTAAATCAACCTTGTTGAAAAAACAAATTTCGTTTAGAGGATAGTAATACCGCTCAAGATGATATGCTGCTTGCACGCCCATGATCTGGAATGGATCTTCCGGAAGATCAAAGACTGGTAGGTGGATAAGCACGATGAACTGGCGGATGCGGTGGAACGAAAGCAACCAGGCTACCTACCTGGTTACTTCCGGTCGTTTTCGAACGCCTGGCTCTGGTGTTGCAAGGGGACAAATGTGCTCATGATAGTTATTAGGACTCTGAAATACCGACTTGTACAGCACAACATGGAAGTAATGCGCGCTGTAGGCAATGGTCTCGCATCAAGGAGCTACACGCCCGATACATTGATTGACACCCTATCCCGGGTTTGTTTTGGGGCACACTCTGGAGAAATCCCGAACTCCATGAGCTCAAGTGGGAAGAATGCTAATCAAGGGTCTAACGCAAAGAGTACCCATCCATTCTACGGCAGAATTCATCCGTTAGGTTAAACGACCGGTGGAACCTGCCACATCATGCTACCTTGAGGAGCGCTCGTGACGACGTGAACATGATCTTCAGCTCTGACAGCAATCAATAGCTATGCTTGTATTCTACCTAACGCTAGTGGAACAAACCTGTGTGCTGTATCCGAGTGCTTGTGACAGCCTGAGGATAACATGCATATTGTTGAGCATGGATCCTCCTTTGACGATTTCCGGTCTTGCTCCGGAGCTTAAGAGGACTTCCTAGAATCTGTTCGTAACAGTCAAAACTTCAGATTGCGATTGATCTCAAAGCAGGAGCAACACATCTGGCCTCATTAAAATCAGTGGCGGATAACATTGAGTCACTACCTGTGAGAGCTGCAGGTAGCCGAAATAACCATCCAATCTCTGAAGCTGGTGCTGTTATCCGTTCTGCAGATGACTCGCAGCCACGACCTGCACGACATTCGGCGCTCCTGCCAGCTTCAACGGGAGGTAACCAGAGACAAAGTCTCGCTATGACTTCATCCCACCTGCTCTTCAAGGACTCTAGGTTCATGGCTCGCTTACGGTGCGTGGAAGTGACGTCCTGACTGCCGAGATGCACGGCCAAAAAGAGAATGTCATGAAGTATCTCGTCTCTGTTCCATGTTTGCAGGTACCACTGTATGGACATTGCGCACAATGTAACACCTGTCAATGTTGGTGTTTCCCGCCGTTGACCGCCGCTAGCACCTGTGTCGTGCAACAGAGTTGCTTCCTGGATTTCACTCATAATGCTACCTTTGGCTGCGGCTATGCTTTGTTGATCGGAATGCTCTTTCCGGAATGTGGATTATTTTGAGTTGATTGGTGGCGGAATGCATGTGAAGTTTTGAGCACAACAACACGATTCATCCGAACTTTAATCTGACCCTCGCCGCCTTTCTTTCAAAATCTTTCGTTCTTGCTTCGAAAATCTCATCAGCATCTCCTACCGGGCCCAGGAAGCTGCTTATTTGTTTGCCATTGGACCAGTCAGTCTCTACCGCAGTAATTCTATTCATAATGAAGACCATCACCTTCGTTTGGATCGCCTCGATAGCTGCCACTTCAGTGAGCGCACAGACTGCTTCTGAGCTTGCAGCAAAATTTCCTCCGTGCGCTGTAGGTACATCTTGACCAAAGGAAAAGTACAAGGCCGTTTGCTGATAAGGATGACCGTAGTTACCATGCGCCGCGCCTGCCATCGAAGCTGTTGGCTGTGATCTAACTGATTACGCTTGCCATTGTTCACACTTGAGCGCAATTCAAACCTCCGTCGTCCCATGCCTCATGATGAACTCGACGTGCACATCTGGAGATATGACTAGTACGTGGTCCTCTTGGAACTCTATGAATCCCTCACACGGCTATATTTCTTGCTCCAATCTTCTCATCCCTTTTTGATCTCAACCATTGAAACTATCGGCTTATACATCTCCCAGAATTCGGCACGCTGATCGGCGAAATCTGCGCCATGTATCCCGCCAGCAACTCCTCCTCGACCACGGCAACAAACATGCCACCGACACCCTCCTCTGGCATGACGACTGGTTGGCGCGTCCCCGGAAACGCCACCGTCACAGTCCCTTGCTCAGGAAGCGCGGCCGTAGCAACCGGGACCGTGAGCATGACAAGCACGTGGAGCATGCCCGCTGCGCCCAGTAATCCTATGCCTTGGACGAGTGTTGTGCCATACACAGGGGCTGCCGCTGGAAGAGGCGTGAACGGTGCAGAGAAAATCGCTTTGGCTTTAGTAGCGATCTGCGGAGCCTGCTTGTTGTAAGCGTCATATATAGGACCAACCTGGCGGGAGGTGGGATGGGAAGTTGGATAAACGTATGAGTGGTGAAGCACATTGCATAGAGGAGAGGCGTCTTTAGCCTGAATGTTCACCTCTCTGTAACTCTGTTGGCGTTGGTGACTCTGCAATTGGGCTTGGTGTTCTTGCTGACTTCACTGCACTTCTCGCTTGGTATTCACTTCGATACATAATCCCTAATCCTTTGTTGCAGCAGCTAGAAGAGGCCCTTCATGGCCAACAATTTCGCTCCTGTGCCTTAAAATAAGCATGCGATGTCGCTCGGCTGTGCGACCACATAAATCGAGGGCCTAAAAAGATCTGGCTGCGTTGCTCACTTTGACGTTAGGGTACACCCGTCGGCCAGACTGTTGACACCCTTGCGGAAAGAATCCAGTAACGCTTCGTGCGTCAAGGGAAATCGTATCGCAATTCGTGATAGAGATAGACTAGGACATCAGTAATGATTTTGTGCCTCGCCACGGCATTCCTCCGTTTACGCCAAAACCTCGACAGCATTGTGACTCCCAACGCGGCAAAACTGAGAATATGTGGGACAGGAATAGCCAGGCACACGTTATCGCTAACAGAAACTACTCAGATCTCGTCAATATCGACCTCCTTGTCATCACTCTCATCCCGATCTTCATCAAACTCGAAGCCGATGCCCTCATCTCCTTCATGCCCGTACGTATCCGTCTCATTAATCTTCGCCGACTCAGGCAGCTCCCCGTATGCCTTCAGACTCCTAGCTTCGTCTGCGGAATATTTGAGTATTACGTCTCCCTTTTCATCTTGGTAGTCTCTGAGAGAGAGGAGGATGATGTCGCCTTGATTGATCCAGACTTTTTTTCGGAGCTTGCCTCGGATGTGTGCGAGCCGTCTCTCGCCATCGAAGCACATTGCTTCTAAGCGGCCATTTCCCAGCATCTTAATCACTTGTGCATATTCTGCGAGGTAGTTGTGTCAGCAGACTCCTAAGCGGCGATCTGAACCTGCGTAGTCGACGCACCTTGGCCCTCTTCTTTGAAGGTCAACTCGCGCTTTTCGTTGTCATTCTCGTTCTTGCCCCTACGTCGGTTTTTACCACCCTGCAATCATCAGCGTGTGATGACTCAGAAGGAACATCCATCTTGGAAGTGCTGGATGAGCGAGCCTTGGGGAGCACTTGCTCCGGGTTTCCTACCTTTCCTTTGTTCTTAGGCATAGCTGCCTATTTCCCTAAAACCTTTTGCTAAGGCTCTCGACTGTGATTCGAGATCGTGTCGGTTTGCCCTAGTGCTGAAGAGATGTCGTGACGGTCAAATGACCCGGGAAACGGTATTTCTATGGTTGAAATTCACGAAGTTGAAGTGTGGTTAGAGGGGCAAGAAGGATTGCAGTGGGCGAGCACGGCAAAACTGCGGGGCGGCGCCTGGCGTGTCAAACTGCAAACCGCCGATCAAACAACAGAAGCACTCGCGTACCCTACCTTCCTACATAGGTACTAGTGGTACTTCACTCCTATCAATACTTGGACCAAAGAATCCAAGGAATGCCGGGACTGCCCATCACTTTCAGACATTTTGGTTCGAACCTCCCGTACAACCTTCCGCTGACTTAGCGATCCGTCCGGCCTTCCCCTGGAATCGAGAGTGATCGATCCACTACCGATGGGAGCAGTCAGCATTCAGGACGTAATCCGTAAAGGGGGCTATCAAGGAATATTTCTGAAGGGCACTCGCTTTTCGCGCGCTCTTTACATCGACAGTCAGCGGGCAACGCTTACCGGGCATCAGATTTTGGAGGAAGAAAGCCATCCTTTCTTTCCACGCATGAAAAGGCTGTACAGTACGCGAAATCCCCATACCCTCTGGTGGGCGGTGTACAGTGGTCTAAAGGTATCACCTAAATCGGTAATACGCAATCGGTGCAGAAGGAGGATGAGAGAAGCGTTCGCTGAAGCGCTTCAACAGCGCGGCTATGATCGGAACGGCACGTTCATGAGAGACAGCCATAAAGAAGACCGCGTGCCTAAGTCTCTGGCTGGATCCTTGGACATACATCTCAATCCGAAGTTGATAAGGGAGGGTTATCCTTCGGTACAAATGGAGGCTTCCAGGATACTGGATGGTGTTATCCAACAGGTGAATGAGCGCACCAAGCGTTTGTCTACTGTTACCCAAACTGGGCACGAAGGCCTTCGAAAAGCGTGAAGCGGCAACATAGGATCCAAGCGCAGCATCACTTACATTTCTCCGACGTCAGCACTGTGGTTGGACCCATACTGAGAGGCTGTGGTGGACATGAGGACATGCATGTTTCACTAGGTGCGCTGCTCAACATGATGCCAAGCACCCTGAAAGCCCGTAGGGGACAGATGTGGTATACGAATTGGGGTCGCGCAACTGAGTTCTCCACCGAAGGGATCCCAACGCACAGCACTTGCAGTTGTCAATGGGAAAAGTGAATGCCGCAGAGACATGGAACGGAGTCTAGTTTATTAAGCAGAGAAAGAGGACGATCTCCCTTGTAAGATTACTACCTACACGAACTTGAGATTGATCTGCTATCCGAATCCACGGACAGACACCGTTCGTACAGCAAGGTCGCATGGCCTTCATGGACGAAATATTCACCAGGGGTCGGATAGGCTTTCTCACCTTCTCACTGCTATATCCCGCGGCTGGTGTTCCACCCCCTTGCAAGTAAAAGCCCTGTTCTGGAATATGTGAGCCCGTCCTTCTGCAGTTCGACATGTCCGCACATGTGAGGATACAGGGACTGGGTCGCTTGGCAGATGTAGAGATTTCATGTGTACTGGTGGACTGTCCCGACCTTGTTGTAGCGTCAATTACAGCCTCTGGTCTCTGAATGAGGTACCTGCAGGTGCAACGTAAGGTAATTGACGGCCTTGTGATGTAATGGCAGCGAGGTAACGCTCAAGAGCTGATTATAATGGAAAGTGGGGGCGGCGTTCAAATTAAGTAGTAAAGTTGTAAAGCGCGATGTTCTCCGAGTGATTGTGGTAACAGTTCGATGCAGTGGTCCATGGGAGTTGCAGCGCAAGCATCTCAAGGGTCGAAGTTGGCCGTGGCTCATGGGTGGTCTGTGCGTTTTGATCATTGCGCACCACCAAAGCGCTGACGACAGTTGAGAGCAACCGCAAATAGCGTTTCGTATCCCCCTTACAAACGGACATTGAACATCGTCCACGGCCTGTGACCTTAGCTAAGTCACTGAATAATTTTCAACACCACCGCCTCATGAATCGTAGAGCATAGCCAGCGCCGAGTATACAGAGACTTTAACACCCATGACCATAGGGTCCATATCACTATAAGACAGTCTTAACCCCATTACACTACCTGGGTATCACTTCACAAGACAATCTTTGAACCTCGTTCCCAGGCAAACCTCTAAAGCGACGCCGCACCGGCCATGCCTTCGATCCTCACCGATGACGATAAGCAGACTGTCAAGCGAACAGTACCGAAATCCGCCAACAAGATACACGCTGTCGCCGTTGCAAGGCTATACATCGCCTACCCAAACAGGCACAAATGGACATATACAGGTCTCCAAGGTGCAGCCGTTCTGGCGAACGACTTGGTTGGTAACACTTTCTGGATAAAACTGGTGGATATATCGGTTCGTTGATTGGTGCCAGAAATTTGGGCAGGTCTTTGAATTGCTGACGATGTCTGATAGCCTTCCAACCGCGGCGTAATATGGGATCAAGAGATCTATGACAGCTTCTCCTATAACCAGGATCGGACATTCTTCCACTCCTTTGAGCTTGAGGGATGTATGGCTGGCTTATCCTTTGCTGACGAGAAAGAGGCCAAAACGTTTAGGAAGAAGATGGACGAACGAGAAAAGAATGCACATAAGAATACCAAGAATAAACCATTCGGCAATGCAGCAGGGGCAGTCACTGATGGCGTGACTTCTGGAGGCAGGAGTCATGGTATCTTAGGTGGCATTGGCAGTATGCTTCCATTTGGGCATCGATCATCATCGGCACAGCACCCGGGGCCCGCCCAGTCGATTATACCACCCAGGGAAGTGTCTATAGCGCCTCCCATTAACTCAAATAGAGTCACGTCCAAAACACCAGCTTTGGACACTTCGGACCCTGAATATCAGGAAACACTGATGGAGCTATTGGCCATGGGTATCACTGAAAACCAATTGGATGAGCATGCCGACTTCATCAAAATGTACATTGCGCAGAAAAGGGCTGCAGACTCGAGTGAAGCCGATAATCGAAAAGGAAGGGCAGCACCCCCACCCCCTCCAGCAAGTGCGCCATCAGGCGCAAGATTAAGTCCGCAACATACTGGGAGCACTTCAGCATCACGAAGAGGACCGGCCCCTGCCCCGCCTCCAGCTAGGAGGACACGACAAGATTCTCAAGCTCAGCCTGCACCATCTCCAACTCCACCACCTTCACCTCCCAGGGAGCCGTCTCCACCACGCACGAGGTTCCGTGCTCCTCCACCGCTTGCTGATGCGGGCAAACTCGCTAGCGCCCAAGCGCCTCCTACACCCACAAGGGCGCGGGCCTCGTCAACGTCCGTGGCCACTCCAGGCCCGCCGCCTCCGCCTCGCCCACCTAAAACCCCGCTCGAAGATGGGAATGGACCATCGACCGGCTATCACGTACCTCCCCCTTCCCAGGGTGAACGCTCCGTGCCACCACCTCCTCCGAGCAGAGGCTCAGGTCCGCCTCCACCTCCGATGCGTGATATTCCGTTGTCACATGCGGCGCCACCATCTCTACTGCCTCCAGCTCTTCCTCCCAAAGCACCCAGTGCCCTGGTAACAAATGAACCGCCTCCACCTCCGCCAATGCCGAACCGCGGACCAGGCCCAAGTTCTGCTCCACCGCCACCTCCACCTCCACCTCTGCCGGTAGCAACCGGCGCACCTCCTGCTCCTCCGTTACCGCCGGGTGGTGGAGTACCACCCCCCCCACCTTTACCACCTGGTCCTGGAGCTGCAGAGACGGTAACAGCCAACATTCCTCGGCCTGCAGTCGGCGGGCGTGACAATCTACTGGCAGATATACGTGGTGGAGCACGTTTGAAGAAAGTTGGTGACGTCGAGAAGAGAGATAGGAGTGCAGCACTTGCAGCTGGAGGCGCAGGAGGCTCAGCAGGCAATCCGTTGCCAGCTCCAGCAGGCGGTTCTGCTGAAGGAGGTTTGGCCGGGGCGCTTGCTAGCGCCTTGGCGGCGCGCAAGTCCAAAGTGAGCCATAGCGGTGAGTTGCGAGACCATTGTCGCATCTGAATGTAGGCTCTGACAATTTCTATACAGATGATGAAGATGACCAAGAAGACTGGTGAAGAAGCCCATACACGAAGGTAGACTGGTCGAGCCGAGTGCAGCTGGCTTGTCCAGTTGGGACCGTCAATCGGTGCACTCATACAATCATACTGGCAAATCTCATGGCGTCAAGTGTACTGTAGTATCTACGAATTGTGCCCAGCATTAACCCACATCTCAAGAAAAGCACAGACCCGAAGGGGATTATTGCTGGGAGTGGCCACTTCAAACCAGTTTTCGAATCATATAGTCGTACATGGCTCATGAGAGGGAACGCCGAAGGAGAAGAAGCAAGCGAGCCACACCTAACGCCTCACGCCAAGTGGCCTCACGCTTCACTGTGAGGCCGCCAAGGCGCATCAAGTATGTAGCCCTTCATCGTACTCGTCAGATTCAGAGTTTAGCCTTCGGCGCACCAGTCGCTTCCTTCTTCACGAACTCCTCAAATGCAGTAACACCGGCACGAGCAACTTCCTCATCTTGTTTTGGCGTCCCAGTACTGACGCCTATAGCACCCACAACCTGTCCGTCGGCTGTGATTGGCAGCCCACCACCGATAATATTGAACCTGCCACCGTTGGTATTGAATATGCCGTATCCCGGCCCGCCTGGCAAGAACGGACTGCCAGGGGAGTTATATGTAGACGTGGGAGCTCTGTGACCGGCCGCCGTGAATGCCTTGTCGACGGCTATTTGTATAGATGTCACCTTATTTGAAGCGCGCGTCACTCAGCCTCCTGTGCCTGAAATGAAAGGGATCGCAGACGCGGACAATGTCTTACTTTGGCATGCGGCATACGGCAGAAGTGGATAAGGTGGGTTGCCGAGTCTACGATTGCTATATTCATGTCTATACCCATGCTCTCCGCTTTTCGACGAGCGGCATGAGAAACAATCTCAGCGCCACTGAGGGTTAAGGATGGTTGCGAGCGAAGTATGGGCGGCGCCATGTTGTGAGACTTTTGGGACCGAAAAGGCCTGGGATAGAGCGCGTAGTTGATGATTAGAGATTCGATTCAGGGCGCTGTCATAGTGTATTCAAGGCTAATAGCAGAGGATGGTCACTTCGGACTGTCAAGGTTGTTGGCTGAGAGTGTTGCGCCGCTGGTTCCGTACAAATGCTCGACGGTACATCATCATTCTCGTGGACAACCTCGGTTAAGGTAGCGTCGCAGACCGGTACATCCGGTTGCAAGAGCGCCTCTTGTGAGCGGGCTGGTATACAGTATTCTGTTTAGGTTGTTGAAGCCGGGCGTCATACAAGAAGAGAATACGTGGATGCTCGCATAAGTTACCGTTAGTACAAGATGTCTTCGACGGTGCGGAGGTTAGACGATTGCCCGGGCTCTCCGATCAGACGTACTCCTTTTCCATGCCTTAAATCTGCCCATTGCTCCATGATAGTGATACAACACATCCGACCCGGCGATGCGTGGGCCAACTCAAAGATGGAAAATGCACGGATCCCGTTTGATGACTGTGACAAGTCAAGGATGAAATGTGCACGAATCTAGTTCGATGACTGACAAGGGCCTCTTGCACCTTCAACGTGATGCTAATGGGGTAGAGCATTCTCGTCATGTAAGAGTAGGCACCTTCGCCCTAAAGTCTTAAGCCGAAACCATGCAATACCCAGTATGCGCTCTCAGGGAAGTGCCCAGACAGCAAAGTTGTGGTAATAAAGGCGCATTTCTACGCTCTTGTTCCGACAGCGAGAGTCGCGAAAGCTGCAGAATCATGTGAGCTGGCTTGCCTTGTCATGCTACATAGTGACACACATGAACACTATACAGGTGTATACGGAACCGTCGTTTTGGTAAGATGTGGACGTGTCTAGGTGCTCGCTTTCACCATTGCAGTTTTGCTCTCGAGAGATACTGTAAATCTTTCGGACTTACCAATCACGCATTGGAGGGAGTTGAACAATGTGACGCGACATTTCTGAACGAACTATAACATCTGTCAGAGAACTGCTCTGTTTATTCATCTACCAAGCAACTCCCGCGCAGTGACGCGCTTGAAGTTTGTCTGTTCTCACCGAGGCACTCAGTCTCGGTTTGCAATATTACAACATCTTCCCACTTAGCGCACTTGTAGGCATATGAGAATCCGATGTCCACCATAGCACAGGCAATTGAGCAATAAATACCCATGGCCGAAACACCACCGCTCCATAGTCGCATTAACTTATCTCGACTTCTCTTTACGCCTTCATCTGGCACAACATATGTTTTGCAGCAATCCACACCGCTGTGCACGCCATGCACCTTTCACTTCCCACAACACACCGTCGACCCGTTACCTCTGACGCCTCAAAGCTACTTAATGCGCGCCGACAAGCACCATAGCCATGCAAATTCATACCGCCGCAGGTGGCACGCTAGTCGCGCGCTGAAGAGCCCTCTTCTGTGGATTATTGCTATCGGCCTGCTTACTATTTACGCGTGGATGGTGAAAGCTGGCAGATACAAACTGCGCGCTACTGTCCCTCAATTTGAGGCAAGCGATATTGTGCATTCAAACTGGGATCCTAATCTTCGATTCATTCCAGCCAGCAATCCTAATATCCATGTAAGACACCAAAATCATGGACCTTCCTCTGCTGACACAAATTTAGTATGTTGGGCGATGGACGACAAGTCCGAATCGACAACGGAAAGATGGCACATTCCCAGGTCCGTAGCAAATCCTTCGTCGATCAAAGGCATTGAAGTTGATCACTCTATGCATGCAGGTGTCTATTTCGATCTCACGATATGCAACACCACCTCCCTCTTCCTGTCTCTCCAGAACGAACAACAAGATACGCCGACCATTTCTTCCGGGGTTCCAGCTACAACCGACGAGCTCACGTCCTCGCTGAAAGTCGAGCATATTTCCTTCTCTGCACCGTTAAAGACCAACATCGTGGCTTCTCCAGTGTCTCTGCTTGCCCAAACTGATCAGGACGAGTACAAACTCTTGCCAAACTGCTCCACTATTGTGTCGGTGGGAACGGACCTCGACCCGGGTATCACCCACAATGTCCGGATAATCGCGCCTATGACCGATGATCATGGGCTGGGAATGGTTCAATTCAACGGGATCTGGCTCGATAGAGGCGGGCAGCTGCTGGGCTTAGAAGAGTCCCGGCTGCCACGCGAGGTAGAAGATGAGACCGCAGCTGATGGCGAGAGCATGAGCGTCGGAGGAACCTGGCGAGATAACCGCGCACATTTGTCGAACAAGCACGCGCCAGATAGCGAGGAGTCAGTGGGATATAACACGGCCAAGAATGAGCTTGGATGGCTTGTTGGTCAGAAGACGAGGAAGAAGTTGGTTGAGGTCATTACAGACTCGCCTGGGTTTGCCGGCCTTACAAATCGAAAGGGTGACGCCGAAGATATCGCGAGCTTGGCTAAAGGTGTTACGGGGTGGGAATACCTTTTGGGAGAAATGTTCAATGTAGACCATGTTACGATCGGAATCGACGGTATGTGTCTAACCCATAACTGCACTGGCGGCACTGGTGCGCCGTTTGGATTAGGTGATGTGTTCTTTCGAAGGTGCGTTCCTTGTTCTTTACCGGGCTACGCAAGCTAAGTGAGCCTCACCAGTGGTCCTGTAGGATCTGCACTCTTCGAGCAACCGTGGACATTTCAAACCTACATACCAGACGTCATCGTGAGTGCAAGATCGAACACGCTCAGAAAGCCGAAACGTGCTGACCGGCAAAGGTCGTAAATGTTGGTGCCTCTGAATACCCTTTGCAGTATGACCGGACGGCCTGGGAGTTAGGTCAAGCATTCGAAGACGCGTATGTATCGCTCGTCAAAGCCATACGTCAACTAGCTTATCCCACACACCCGGAGACATTTCAGGCTGCGCAATCAGCTGCCGAAGAAGACGCTTCTCGAAACGCCCCTTCCTCGGTCCCAATCTTCATTATGCGCCCCTTTGGCGGCCAACTTGAGCACTACACGCAAAGTGCTGTGAGGAAACTGCGCGACGATGGTGATCATGCTGTATTCTGGCTTGATACGTCTGGCTGGCTAGACGTTGATGATGTCACGTCTAGCGACAGCGATTTCTACGAGGATGTTTCAATATTACCAGCGCGTCTACAACTTACGGAGCGTGGAAATCAAAGGGCTTCAATCTTCCTGCACATGCACCTATGTCGCTACTTGGCCGATAGCGTTGAGCGGTGTGCGTTTCTGCATCCGGAAGTGTACAATGGAAAGGCTTTCGATCCTTCGGAGGCAGCGTTCGATCAATATATCGAAGCAGAGAAGGAGCGAAGGTTGAAGGAGTATTTCTGGGGCTGATATCTTCGGCGATATGCGAAGTATATTGAGATAGATATCGGTGTGGCAGGCTCACACGAACACCAAAAGAACTGATCTAAGTCAGTTGTGTTCGAGCAGGGACCCGAGATACTTCTTTCTATTTACATGGGTACCTCGATCTGTTCCCATGACTGCGCCGCAGGTCCTGGTTAGAAGAGGGAGAAATCGTTGCTGGCAAGCGGTCAATTCGGTTGTGTGAGTAAGAAGGTGCGTGTTGTAGTTCAGCCCTACAATGACAACCCGCCGCAAAAGTGGATGGAAGTCTTGAAGTGCCCTGCCGCTTTTGGGCTACACCTTCTCTTCCCAGCATGAGAGGCATTCCAAAGCTTGACAGTGCAAGCGGCCTACTGTGACTTCCGTAATCGTTATGGTCTGAATCTCCATCTGGGCAAGGGAGCCCCAAGTAGGGTCTGTAAATTTTACATCTACGTACCAAGCAGCCTACGGCTACTTCACCCGAACGGCTACAGTACTTCGTTCCAATACTGACAGATCGCCGCCACTACAACCGAGTAAACCAGTGCTGTCTCATGTTAATTAGGAACTCTACGGAGCACAGTTGTGTTTGAGATGCGAGGAAGCTGAAGGAGCCAGACGTATCTCACGTAGCAAAGCGCCCATGCTATTCCACGCATAAGCGAGCCGGATTCGCATGAGCGTCATGAATGGACGGTGGAAACCCCCTATGGAGAGACGCAAGTCCTCAACGCCCCATTACCAGACATTCCCGACGAAACCTCCAACCTCGCGCGGCAGGCCACCATCGTCTCCCTCGGCTTCGTCGGCTTCCAATGGCGAACCCAACGCAGCGCGCAACCGTTCCACTTCCTCCGGCGGTCAGCATGAATCCCCCCTTCCGAAGCGGCAGCTCGTCATCTTGGCTGTCATCGCCCTGGCCGAGCAGACAGCCCTCAACTCCATTAGCCCTTACCTACCGGATATGACGTCGACGTTTCCCGAGGTCAAAGAGGGAGAAGTTGGGGTGTATGTGGGCTTAATCGCCTCCTCGTTTGCCCTGGCACAGTTTGCTACAAACTTCTTTTGGGGATGGCTGTCTGATAGAATCGGCCGCAAGCCAGTCGTTCTCACCGGTACAGTCCTGACGGCGGCATGCTTCATTGCATTTGGCTTTTGCAGGACGCTGTGGCAGGCAATAGTGGTCCAGGTTTGCATGGGCTTGGTAAATGGTAATCAAGGGGTAGTTTCGACTTGCCTTGGAGAGCTCACTGATCGCAGTAACCAGTCGAGGGCTTTTACCTATCTTCCAGTCGTTTATGGCCTCGGAGCCATCACTGGTCCGATCGTCGGTGGAGTTCTTGTCTCGAAGCGAAAGGATAATCCCTATCCCTACTTGCCGCCAAACTTAGTATCAGCGGCCGTGCTTGCGGTGGATCTCGTTCTGACTATGATGTTTCTCGAAGAGAGCCTAGAGGAAGCCAAGGAACTGCCGCCATTGGGGATGCGGGTTGGCCACCTCTTCTCGCGTTTGTGGCAGTTCACAAGCTCAACTAGGCCCAGCTATACGCGTACTCACGCCCCTGAGCAATCTCAGCGCGGTATGAATGGCGCCATAGATGGTTGTACAGATAATGATGAAAGTGGCTCGCATTCTCATTTGGAGCAATCGACTTCAGCCTTCTTTGCAAATAATGAGTCGCTTACAAAAGCTGAAATATTCAATCGAGATACCATCCTCCTGCTCGTCACGTTCCTCATATTTCAACTATCAAACATCTCCTATAACTCCCTGTACCCCATCTTTGCACAAGCAAAACCTCCGACAGGCAGGAATCTATCGCCAGAAGAGATTGGCATCTCACTGGCTTTCGCCGGAGTGGTTACAATCCTCTTCCAGCTTGGCGTTTTCGGCAAGCTTCGTGAGAAGGTTGGAAACAAAGTTAGCTACCGGGTGGGCCTGGGCGGCTTTGTAATTGCACTTCTCCTAACGCCGTGGGTTGGGTACAAAGACGCGAATGGCAATGGTATGAGTCAGGGCAAGGCTTGGTTATGGGCCGAACTAGGTGCAGTCCTTATCATCAAGACTCTTGCAGCTGTCGTAGGACTGACGTCCGCACTGCTACTGGTACGCAAGCTTCGTATGCTTTTTACGCAAAGTGCTAAGTAGGCTCAGATCACAAACTCCGCCCCAAACCATTCTGTGCTCGGCACACTCAATGGCCTTGCACAAACACTCTCTGCTGCCGGTCGTGCCGTTGGTCCATTCATCTCTGGTTCCCTTTTCACGCTTGCGACGCGCGTACAGCCCAGAGGCGAAGCATTGGCCTTTGGCATGTTCGGGGTCATCAGCTTTCTGGGCTTGATCTTGAGCTTCGGTATCAGAGGCGGAGGCTTGGAAGCGGAGGGTTGGGATGAAGAGAGTGGGAGTAATAGCTCGTCAGAGGATAATGAAGTTAGTGATGAGGATGAGGAAGAAGATAGGGCCTTGCTGGGAGGCACCAAATGAGAGGCGGTTCTTACATCAAATGTGAGATGGCTCTACATGAACCGATTGTGGTTATTCAGCACCGGCGCGCTTGATGAGGGTCAGGTTCGTAATTAGACGACCTTTCTCACGAAGTAGACGGCATTCTTGGCTTTCTTTGTGGCTAAAGAATTTCGGGCTAGGTGGCACTAGAACTTTGCTTACTCCAGATTCCGGCCTTTTGTTGAAGGACAGCTTGTATATATTTGAGGGCCACTGATAGTATATATCAAATCTTGTACATGTTCTTTCAGCTCCTGACACCATCATTCTTTAGAGCCTTGAGCCTTGGTTGACAGTTCAATGCATTCAATGGCACAGTAAGACTATGCTGAGTTCTGTAAATGTTTACCAGATTTCGTCTCAGTAAGCATATATAATTCTTCGATCGAACAAACTATCCATAGCGGAAATACACCTGAGATTGATCCGCTCCATTCGAACAACACTTCCTCTGTACGGCCTGCAACTCATTCTTCCCGAGTCAACAAGGACACGCTTCCCATCTCCCGTTTGTGGACATGAAACTGACAGAGAACGCAATGAGGATAGCTTGATGGAACAAGAGCATAGTCTTTCCCGGTAGCTCCCCACCACGTACATTTTGGCGTTAGCTGAAACTCCCTTTGTGGCCTCAGCTGCTGTGGCTTGGCTTCAGGTTTGAACAGCATTGTCCAGTTTCCTGCCAGGACAAGGTCTTAAACACTGCAAAAGCTCATTGGCCTTCACCTTGGCGAATCCTTGGCCTGCGTCGTCGATGCCTATTCCCAGAATGACCTCGTCATCGAGGAAGCCAACAGTTTTCAACGCGGGCTCATCTCCAGGCCTTCCCCAGGCATAGGCAATACTGACTGTGTACGTAAAGTACGCCCAGAGGTCCTTCCCAGGTTTGCCTTCTTCTAGCGACCGCATATTCTCGGCGTTCCCTTCCCAGTTCTCCTCAGCTGTCCAACCGGAAGCTGTTTCGTTGGCCATGAGCAGTGGGTGTTGACTGATCCCGAGCATACTGAAAGGCGGTACGGCGGACCAAACCGCGAAATAACGTTCGTATCGGAGGGGAAGGCCGAGGCTGTTGTCGTGTTTGCAATGGAGGACGGCAAAAAACACCGTATTCTCCGCATTGTGCTTGCAGTCTCTATCTGACCGGTTGCAGAGGACGAGCTTCAGAGAGTTGGCAGTTTGATGCCACGTGCCCCCTACTTTAACGGGGTCAGGCTGTTCTGGCGAGTCGGCTTGGAGGCATGCCTGTTCGAGTGGATCCGTGAGGTTGACAGTCGTCAAGCCGGCTCCTAGCAACTTCGCAAAGGCCCTGCCGCGGGTTAAGGACAAGTCGTAGTGAACGTAGCTCTCTTGACCGGGTGAGAACAGCATCCAATTTTTCTCAATGGGCGAGCGCGAGTCGGGAGGATTCCGGGTCAGTTCTGTCAGCGTGGGGTATGACATTAACGGGCCAAGCGAAGGGTTCGTTGGATGAGATGCGAGCAGCTTCTCCAGCGGAGGATAAAGTGTACGGAGGTCGACGATCCAAAGCCCGAAGCAGGCGTATCGGGAGCTTTGACGTATCAGCACGGCCGCACCGCGACGGAGTCTGTCTTTTATGTAGCCTACACTCACTGGGTATTCACCATCATCAGTGGCTCGCCCTTGCCCGTCCAGAACATCCGCGGGTCGTGGAAGCCTGGAATGTTGACGTAGTGCTCGAACTTTCCTTCACACTTCTCGGCCGGTGTCGAGGGAACATTGAGCTTTATGGGCGCGGTGGCGCATCTCATGCCACCTCCTTGGCCGACGAAAGGCAAGTCCAGGACATCGCATGGTTGCTCTCCTTCCGACCTGTTCTTCGATGATCCTATGAAGCATATATTGGCTTCGCAAAGCACATTCTGCTGGTAGAGTCCGCTCGTGACGATTCTGCTCACGATCAAGTATTGATTCGGTGACCAGAATGGCAGAGGTAAGATTGCAGGATTCCAAAAGATCCTCGGGTCTGCCGATGAGGGCGGTGCGACCATGGAGATGTTGTAGATTGCGTTGCTAAGCCGAGTGTGCCCAGTAAACTTATTGCTAGGAAGGGGACAGTCGAAGAGGGGCGCCAGGTATGGGTTTTGCGCTGGATGCGTCCAACTCGGACCATGGAGGAGGGAGTGGTTAGAAGGTCTCGAGGTCGAGTTGAAGGGATAGGTGTAGTAATACTCCCGAGGTGGCGAGACATAATTGCTTGAGCTGTTACGGAAAGGAAGGGCTACTGCTGAAATATCCGTCACACGCACTCGTATTCCAGGTGCTGGTGGTGGTGGTGGTGGAGGACGTGGCTTGTGGAAGATCAAAGTAGGCATGCTGGTATGCAAGTCGAACGTGAAGCGATAGATGGCAATCATAGCCAGAGCCAGCAAGGATGGCAGCACAAGACGGCGCAGTGGAGGTAGATAGAACATGTTTAGAAAAATATGCTACGAAGAAAGAGATGTGCGGATTTCACACTATGCAGATATAGTGGAACGGTGTGTCGAGTGAGGAAATGCGGGTGAAATACACGTCCCATGTGTTATCGTCAACTGAACAGTCACTGCCGGTTATGCACTCGGCGATGGCTATGCCTAGGTATGCACACGCGCACGTAGAAGCATTGCATGCCTCTTCAACCGCCTCATCTCTGCGGCGGCTACACCTGATGCTCAACTACATGAAGTCTCGCCTATCGCAGCTTCGCTCAGTGGTGTCAACGTTTGCGTGCTCCTGGTGTGTTGTGCTTTGCGGACGGCCTTGCGTTAGATCCACCCAATTCACGAGCTGCTTCGAAGAAGCTAGGAGAGAGGAGTGCCTCGCTTGAAGAGGCATTGATACTGCTGCGCTGAAGCGCTGCATAACGTCAAATGGTCAAATGGTGTGCTCGAATCGAGTGTGAGACATATATACGTAAGTTATCACAGGAGCAGTAGTGGCTGTCGGGCCGACACCGCGTCCGGTCATGCAAGTACTGTATTCCTAAGAAATAATCTTTGCTGCATCGTCTAGGTATGCCCTACCTTAAATGCCCATCTCTAGGTACTCATATAGCTGTCCGCCATGCCGTGAACACAGCTCGCCGTTCATCCTCGCCGTCTTCGCCGCCTTCGTCACTTCACCCCAGTACTCACTCAGACCTCTAGTCTCGCGGTCATGCCTTCACCCATCGTCAACGCAACCATCCAGGCGGCAATCCTGAGTGCAACATCCAACATCCTCGCCCAGGCCATTACGGCCTACCGCACAAACGTAACCTATGTACCATGTGTGTTGGTGTGTCTGACAAGCTGGCTAACAATCCGAAAGGAACCCTTCTCCCTAGATCTTAGCGCCATCCTCCAATTCATTCTCTTCGCCCTGCTCAATTGCCCGCCTAACTACCTCTGGCAACAGTACCTCGAAGACAATTTTCCAGGATACACACCTTCAGCAGCCACTTCCGCTCGCCTTGGAAATGATGAGAAGCAGAGGGTCGAGGCTGATGCCCCGGCTAGGGGGAAGCTGAATCTCCGTAACACCGCCATCAAGTTCGCCTTGGATCAGACACTGGGAGCTTGGGTAAACACTATACTCTTCATCGCCGGCATGGGAGCACTCAAAGGGTTGCGAGGGCAAAAGGTCGTTGATGCGGTAAAGAATGTCCGTTTGTCCCAATCCACACCCCTGCTGCAATACATACACGACTGTGGTTTGGACTTCACACTAATCACTGTCGCTCACAGGACTTTTGGGATATCAACACCGCCGGCCTCAAGCTCTGGCCTCTGGTGTCTATACTTTCATTCACACTCGTACCCGTCGAACGCCGGACGGTGTTCGGTAGTGTGGTGGGTGTCGGTTGGGGAATCTATCTGAGTCTAGTCGCTGCAGGACATTGAGTTGACGCCGTGAACTCCCTTCATTCCGCCCAAACGACATGAGCATAGACACTAGCTCAACTCGCACCTGACATGAGCATATCCAACCAGGAGAAGATGTCTAGTATCAGCACAATCTAGAGACAATATTTGCAAATTCAATGTCCCGTTCCAACATCAGATGCTTTCCGGCGGCCGGTTTGACACGGCTCGTTCTCGAAGCACACCTGGTCTAAAAATGAAATCTACAACTTCGCTTGACCCCCGTGCAACCTATCCCAATCGAGTTTCGTAAACTCCACGTAGCCCTCGTCTTCCCTCCCCGGCCTCCACCAGAGTATCTTATCGCCTTGTTGGACTTTCTCCAAGTCGACGCCCTCGTTTCTCAGAGGTACCTTGTTTTGTTTGTTGTTGTGCATAGGACTCATCTCCCCTACGAGTCTCAAAAAGACCGGCACCGCATATTTGGGTAACCTTTCCCTGGCATAGGCGAATAGAGCAGCGAAGTCGAAGCTCGACCGATGCGCCGGATCGATGTAAATTGCTGCACAGCCGGCGCGACCGTCGTGGCTAGGGAGCAAGACGCCATAGACGATCGCTTCAACAACTCCCGGGTAATGCCCTAGCACTTCAGCAACTTCTGCGGTCGACACATTTTCGCTCTTCCAGCGAAACGTATCACCTAGACGATCCATGAAATACCAGCGACCATCTGGAGTCCGCCGTAGAGCATCGCCACTGCGATACCAAAGATCGCCCTTTTTGAACACATCGCGCTCGAATTTTTTCGAAGTGGCTTCTGGCGACTTCCAATATCTGCTAGGAGTCAGCCTTGGTGGTTCGGCAAGGGCAGCGAGAATTGGCGTGGGAACCGCAGAAGTGTAAGAAACAGATTACGCACCCGGCAAAAGCGTCTTTGTTGGGGACTGCCACCAGCATCTCGCCGCCTTCTTCGTATGGAGTGCGCTGAGCGAAGCCAGTCTTAGGATCGCGCCATACACCATTTGTTTCATGATCCACTCTAACAGGGACATAAACATTGCGGTAGAGCATTCGCACAATGGCTCCATGGTGTCCTACAGCCCCTGCCGTGTAGTTTCCTGCAAGGAGAGAAGATTAATGTGGAGTGCACCACAGCAGAGAGGCGACCTTACCTCTATTCACGTTGAGTAAGCTGAAGAGTCCTTCCGTACTGTTGAAAAACTCGGCAACGCATTCCACACCAAACCTTTCCCTAAACTTAATCCAAACATCTGGCCTCAAGCCGTTTCCAAACATGACCTTGACCCTGTGTTGTCTATCCATCGGACTTGGCGGCGCCGTCAACAAGTATCTTGCCGTCTCACCCACGTAGACGAATGCGGTCGCATTTGAATCTCGTATGTCGTCCCAAAACCGCGAAGTACTGAACTTCTTGCCAATGCAAACGGTGATGCCACTAAGCATGCAACTCACGGCAACATTGCACCCGGTCCCGTGATACAGAGGCATACAGTCGTACCACCGGTCCCCGTTCAACCCGCCGCGCAGACCGATGGCTTCCACACGGCCTCCTTTCAACCCATAGCAGCGCTGCATCTGAAACGATACAGCTTTCGGAAAACCGGTCGTGCCACTTATTGGGTTAGTTAAGCGGTGAGTATGTGCAGCCTAGGTTGGCCGAATAGCGTACCTTGTGTATATCAAAGCCATGGGACAATCCGGTTTAACAGCCTCTACGATTGCCAGGTCCGGTGCCCTCGCTTCACTGGCGCTTATCTTCGCCTTCAGCTCTGCGTCAAGCACGATGATCCTGATCCCCAACTCGTTCTCTAAACGAGCGCGCACGTCCTCAATCCTTTTCCGAACCTCACCCTCCTCATCCACCAGCACGACTTTCGCTCCACACACCCGTAAGCAATGCACCAAACCTTCTCCTCCCAGGTTGTAATTTATCATTGCCGGCGCACTTCCTATGGCCCAAGACCCAAGCATGGAAAACATGAATTCCGGCGAGTTTTGCAGGTAGAAGGCAATGAATTGGCCTGATTGCACGCCGAGCTCGTGGAAGAACGAGGCATAGCGGCAGCATTGGGCGTACGTCTCTTGCCAGGTGTATGTTCCTGTGCGGGACCAGATGCACTCTTGTGTAGCGGGGAGGCTGCGCACTTGATCGACGAAGGGAAACCAGAGTGAATGTCTCTTGGCCTTTTCTGCGATATACTTAGTGTCTGATCTCACCACGAAACGACTAATCATCTGTGAGGATAGGGATAGGATGGAAAAATGCTTACTAGCTTTCTCAAACTCTCTCTCGCCCGATTTCGCGAACCATATGCCCCTCAAGTCGGCTCTGACTGCCCATTTTGCGTCGAGATAGGATGCTAAGGCGGTTGTACCGGCGAGAGCTGCTGCTGTGCCTTTGTCTCCGTCAATGCTATACAGCCACCCAAGTACCGATCGTCCCTTCTGCTATACTCACTTAGGGCCATCAAGTTCTCTTAGTGAGTGAGGATCACGCGGTAAGGTGTATTAATGTCCGCTACAGTGTGGGACGGGGACACCGAGTATGCAGACTGATATGCCAGAGGAATCCGCCTGAAGCTGCGTCCTGTTGCAACTTTGTGAGCAGTGCAATGTGTGTATCATGCAGCAAGTTGACAGGCAGATTCCGTCTGTAGATAACTGCATGCCTCGGCTCATCCTAGGTCGCTGTATTCTTCCACCGAAAACCCCATTTCATTGTCTTGACGGGAAGAGCCGTTACCCGCTCGGGGCAAGGAGCTCACTACATTAAGCGACCTCAATTACATACTACACTCAGTCGCATGTACTGCGTATCTCGCTTCAAGGGAAGGATTGGTCGTTCAGCAGGCCGAATTCCTTGCTTCCTCATTAATGAGGGAGTTACGTCTTAACCGGCATGTACGGAGCTCCTTTCTAATAGCAAAACAAGCATGAGACGACTTGTGGCAAGCTGCGTGTGCTACGTATACAGCGTGTAGTGGCAGACAAGACAAGCGACGAATGAATAGCAATAACGGCCATTGAGACTGCGCTTACATCACGCGGTTGTTGACCCTTGATGGGAGTACAAAACGGCCCTACAAACAACAAGATATCAAGTTGTGCCACGGCATTGCGTGACTTTTCCCACATATCATGACGCTGACCTGGATGTCCAACTTATTGAATATTTGCATGACATCATAGCCTCTCTCGAATGCCACCAATGAAGTAGCTGATGAGTTCTCACATCTCACATGACTTTACATTCAGCTTCGTGCTGCCTCTGGCTGTTCCGCGACAGCTTCTCTCGGTGTTTCTGTACCTTGCTGCCACCCTTCTTCAGCTCTTCCAAGCGTTTCTGCGCCTTTGGAAATTTGTACGCTACAATAAAAACAACTGTTAGTAAATTGACCCTTGCTCAGCTTTCCTCGCGTTTTAGAGATGTACTCACAGGCGGCACGACCGTACCATCTTTTTGCCTCCTCCAAGCTTCTAGGGCATCCGATTCCGGTCTCTGTGAAGTACCCCATTGCGAAGAGAGCTTTCGGTAGCGGTGGAACGGCGCAGGCTGCTTTCCTAGCCCATAGGTATGCCTCCATGTCGCTCTGCTCCAAGATCCCGTCGCTACCAGTGAGATACCACCCAGACAAGGCCAGCTCGGCCCGATGTTCGCCTTTCGCAGCTGCCCGGCTGTACCAAGCAATGCTGCTACGAGCGTCGATAGCGCAACCCAACTGCCCATACTCATACACTTCGCCCAAGCGGAACTGAGAGGCCTTGTAGTTAAGTGTCCCGGCTTGTTTGAAGAGCTGTAACGCGTACGCCTCGTCCCGTAGAATCTTGTCGTTGGGTGTAGCAGATTGGTAGAGTAGACCAAGCTCGTGAAGGGCATGCGGGTTCTCCCCGGATGCTCGCTCGGCGGCGCGCTTCAGCCAGCTGATCGCTTCGCTCGGATTTTTCGGCTGCCCCAAAAGACCCTTTAGGAGTATCATACCCATTTTGTACATTGCCGGAGTATTGCCAAGGGTGGCGGCACGCTTGTACCACTGCACGGCCTTTAAGGGGTCCTTGCGCGTCCCACCACCCTCCTCAGGTCCCATTTCGCAACAGACTGCAGTCCGATATGCGGAGATGGAATGACCCGCTTTGGCAGCTGACTGGTAAAGGCTGAACGCCTCCTTGGCGTCCACCTCCAATCCAAGCAGGCCCTGACCGTAACAATCGGCTAGATAAAACATAGCGTCCGGATAGCCATGTGAGACAAGCTTTTTGACAAGCTTGTGCGCCTCTAGGACGTACCTTTCCCGGTTCCGATTTCGAGTCTTAGGGTCTGCTCTCCCGCCATCATCGGCCAAAACTGAAGCTGCTTCTACCATCTTCTTCGCAAGTAAAAGCTGGTTCTTGGAATCCGATGGATTTGACTTTACAGCTGCTCTAAGTCTGTCCAACTCCTCGCGTGTTACTGGCATGTGCTCTCGCACTTTTACAGTTCCAGCCGAAGCGGTTGACGTTTGTCGCTGCTTAAACCCTTGAGCGGGACTTTCGCTCGTATAAGGCCGTCCTTCTACCGATGAACTTGTCAACTGAACTGCTGAGTTGGTCTTGATCAAACCCACTCTGACAGGCGCTGGGTGTTGTGGGAGGGTGTCCGGGTTTGGCTCTTGCTGCATGGATGGCTCATGTGAGGCAGGCGCTGATCCCTCCATCAGTTGTGGGTTTAGTTCAAGTTGTTTGTGGTGGCGTGCAACTTGTTGGGCTATGTTGTCGTAGCCATGTGCCCGAGGAGGGGCGGTGCCAGGCCGTTGAAAGACTTGGGCTACTTCTGCAAGCTGCTTATACTGGCGCTGTGCTGCACAATTTGTCGCTTGTGCTGGTAGAAGCTCAAAGGTTTTGGGCTGTGACTGCTGCTGACGCCTCTCATACTGGTCCGAGATGGCCCGCCGAGGTTGACTAGTAATCGTGTGATGCACTAATGTCTCGTTGGGAGTTTGAGCATGCCGCTCAGTCTGGGGCTTATATGATGTGCTCCAAACAGACGGATGCCAAGGTAAATCGGAATCAGGCTCGCTTTCAATGGGTGCAAAGAATTTACGATGCTTGAGATATTGGTCGCTTGTCTTTACTGACACTTCTTCGGTACTGTGACGCGATCCCGGCACATGGTTGCGCAATGGCGTTGGTACGTCGCCTGGGAGTTCGAACACAACGGTTGATGATTGTGATTGAGAACCACCAAGCTGTCCATGCCGAGAGCTTGTAGGTATTACATCCTTCACCGGAAGTTGAGAGGGTAAGAGTTCCACTGTCAAGTCGGTGTTGTTTCTATACAGAGGTTGCTGGTCTGGCGTATATGGAGAGATGTTTGCATTAACCCTGTCCGCTAGGGTTTGACTAAGCCTTGGCATGCTACTCCCTGCCACAGTATCATAAGGCGAAATGTCGAAACCATCAACGAGTTGATCGTTGTCGCTGTGCCGCGGCTGGTTGCAAGCTAATGGCTTGTACATGGGTACTGTGACGTTCGAATTTGGTACGCATGCGTCGGAGTTCTGCTGCACCGCAGTAACATGAGCGAGGCCTGAATGGATGTCCATGGATGGAAATGGCTTGATGTGCGACTTATGGTTGTAATCTCTAACTGCACTCTGATCCTGAGATGGTGGATGGCGGTGTTTTCCAGAGTTATGAGTATGTTCAAAGACTATAAAGGGCTGGGTAGGCCTGTCCTCGTGTGATTGTATGGGGCGCCCAACTTTGGAGAAAAGGGATGATCGCTCATGATCAGATTCACGCATTGAAGTGCCACCTTGTTGTCGCTGTTGAGGGCCTTGGTGTTGATGAGGAGATACGTGCATCGCAGACTTTGGCTGCGGATTCCCCATGGTTCCAAATGTAGGTTGGAAGGAAAGTGTGTACGCATTCTGATATCCTCGCGGCCGACCGTCAGTCCCGGCCAAGTTGAGCGGTTTGTTCATGGCTCCCATCTGCGGAGCGTCTGCCGGTGAAAAAGATTCAGAGGTATAAAAACCATTATTGCTCGTTCCACTATTAGCGTTTACCGTTCTAGAAAGCTCCTTACTAGCCTCAGCAGAAACTATGCTTGTTCCATCTTGCTCCTGGTCTCTAGCCATCAAAGGCTGCTTTCTACTTGGAAACACCGGAAAAGGGTTGTCCCAACCCCTGGCCAGTGGAACAATTTTTGGCAGAAGTGGCTGTCGTGCTGGACGTCCTTTCGTATTATCAGAAAATACTCTAGTGATGCATCAGCAGGCTTACCTTGGCTAGGTGTAAAGTCCGGAGAATGCAGTGTCCTTGCCAAAGGCGGCTTCCCCCCATCATGATGGCTGCTATGTCCTACAGCGGGTCGGTAAAGTCTTTGCTCAGATTGACTAGGAAACCTCTCCGGCTCTATCGCATAAGCAGAGCGTGTTGCACCTGGCCGCATGTTGTCTGGGTTCGCTCCGTCTCTTCCCACGACGAAGGACCCGGGCGCGGGTGCGGTTGGCTGTCCCCTGGCTCCTGGCGTACCCTGACCGTAATTGCGGTTATAACCAGCAATGTGCAACCCTCCTGAAGCGTTAACATGGTGTGAAAGTACATTTCCGTTAAGGTCCAGGTGGGTCATCCTATTATTTCCCTGCCACATCTGCGGCACCATAGGCGGAACTTCGTAGGAGTGCTGCACGCCATGGGATCTCCGCGAGGGTCCATCACAACTCTCCCAATGCTCAGGCACAGCAGCGTTTCCTTCGTTGTACACATAGCCATTGCGCGGTCGTCCTCCATATTGGACTCTGTCATGGGCATGAATTTTGTCAGAGTTGTTGAGGCTTGGATCGGCCTGCGCATTGGTTTGGGGACGGTAGTGAGTAGTGAGAGTACCTCGCTGTTCGGTATTGTAGGGAAGATAGGACTGCGGAGAGGGCATAGTCGGCTTTCGGTGACTTATGAATGCGGGTGCCGTGAAGTGGAGAGATGATTAGCGGAGGGGGTCGCTGGACTTGGCAGCAGATTCTTTTACAACATGGACCACAACAGTGTACCTGCTCCCATAGCTACGGCGTAGATCCGATGCAAAGAAACGTCCAAACGATTAGAAAGTCTCCTTTGTTAACGCTGTGCAGGGCCCACTTCCGGTCGAATGGTTAGTCTGATTGTCACAGAACGGGAAATTTGCCAGCGCTCGTAAGCGCTGGCGAACAAAGAGCGGAAGTAGAGAGCGATAGCGCAGATGACCCGCATCTGCGAGATATTGGAAAACGAGTGGCGAAGCCCCTGGAGAGGCGCCGTACGTGAGAGTCGCAGTTACGGTGCTTCCTGCATCAGGCACCTGAGGACCTGAAGGTCAACTTGACATCGTAACGTAACGTAACGTAATGTAACGTAACGCAGTGTAATTAAACCGGTTGGACGCGCTCAATGCATCGGATGCGTCCGTGCTTAGCCGGCTAATCACGCTAACCCTTAAGGTAAGGTAACTACCTACCTACCTAGGTATAGTTAAAGCTATCAGCCAACTCTTCCGCTCCTCCCCCATACCTATCCAATTCAGAACTTTACATACTGATAGCAAAGCGTGAACTCTTCTTAGTATAGAAGCTATTCGCATGAGACGATCCAGGAAGAAAACCAGCAAGACTGTGACAATCACTACATAAAGTAGGAAAACGCGCCAGGCAATTGTCTTTGGACGGCTCTTTCGTGCCTGACCCTCCGCTCACACTGATCCTTCGATTATTTCGTTATAGTCCCGTTCTGGGTCTTGTAAACATCGTAGAAAAACTCATTCGAAAACCTGAGACATCATGTCGAGGATAAGGACATGGACTAAGATGGCGGCGGTGTAGGCTACGCATATCAGATATTGCATGAATCGCACTTATACATGTTAGAGGCATTGTTCTGTGCATTGGTGGCCCTGCTTTGGTCTACTATGTCACCCCAACTGAGGAGGAGCTTTTCAAGGTATGAGTGAGCTTGTCAGGGGATGAAAGTTTCACTCGCGGCTGGACTTACGCCTTCCCTAGAGATACAACCCAGAGCTGCAGAAACGATCTCTCGAAAACAGAGCCGGTCGACAGCAGGAATTCAACGACTTCGTCAATAAGCTGAAGGAGTACTCAAAGTCGGACAAGCCAAGTAAGACAGAAAATTTTGATAGCTCTTAGGGTAGCCCCGCTAATGCACGCTCTTGCAGTTTGGGAAGCAGCAGCTGAGGACGAAAGGAGAATTAGAGCGTCGGCAGCCGCCAAAGTGGTGCAAGAACAACAGGACCTTGCGGATAAGGCAGAAAGACGCAAGCATGAAGTCAGAGGCAGCCTTTCCTGAGCAATTTCATTGTCTTACTGTGCCTTGACGTGCACTTAAACTGGTATGAATATGCAGCGCCGTCAATCTTGCTTTTCGGCGAGTGGAGAACGCCGCGCAAAAGCTTCAGCAAGTCCACCACAGTCACGTCTTCCTTGATGAGTTCCCGGTTCATGCTCTTATTGCTTTGATTTTGCACTGATCGATGCTCCAACTGGTGGCTCACGCCAGCGCGTCCACGAGTTGTTCCCCGCGAGCTCTGTTCCCTTGGCATTGTTCTAATACCATACATTTCCCACTTCTTTACTGCTGAGCGCAAGGGACCCTCAACACACTGAGTGCCTGCCGATCTTCTTGACACATGACTGGACAGGGTATGGTAAAGTCACTACTCAAAGGGGCCACTCTGCCACATCGCAAGACGAGCTCCAGCAGGACGAATGTCACGATCCCTTAGCTGGCTCGGATCCACTCAACCGAACGGATAATCCCGTTTTTGGTCTTTTAGGCCATATTCGAAGATTAGATGGACAGCAGTCAGAGGCCGTTACTGGTTCACCTGAGACAGCAGAAAAACCCATACGACTCAATACGTGGGTAGTTTTAAGCGCGAGCGTTCTGCTGCTTCCGTATCATTTACTGTGGAGTAAACAGATATGCCTCGCTTTTGGCCAAGCATGCAGGAAGAACCACCAGCGAGGACTACTCACACAATTTAAGAGGTCATTGTGTATATTAAATAACTGAATGCGACTTTGGAGAACTATACACGTGCTCATCATTGGCTTAGAATACAATAAAATTTGAAAAATGTACATTTCGCGCCAGTCGCCCAAGCCCTTATTGATTACGAAGACCCCTCTTCATTATCCAATTTCGATCGCAGAGGCAGCTCGGTAGCAGGCTGAAGGGTTCCGGCCTAGGCAGTTCCCAGAGTCAGCTACGCTATCTCCAAGTTTACCGCCGAGACGTCCCGGAAATCTACAGCGCAAAGTCAGACGGAGCGCTTGGCTTGCCAAAAAGGTTGTGAGCTGAGGGTGCATACACGTTGTCTCGTATTACGATAAAGAACATGCTACAACTTCGAGGCTGGCGAGGCGGAGCCTACCGTGATGATTTCATCGTAAAGCAACCTGGGAAGATTGACATAAGCATGACGAAGCTGGCGATTGGATGTATTAAGGACGACTTACGAAGTGAGAAACTCTGCATAGTCCTCGCCTGTTACCTGCCCGGCAAAGTATTGGGCAGCGAGATGGAACTTGTTGCCTTTCGGGGCCTTTGATGCAAGCTCATCGGCCTGCTCTTTGAGCAATCTCAAGCTGTATGCCTTGTCCACTTTCTTGCCCTCGGCTGTAGAGACGCCATGGCGACACCACTGCCAAAGCTGACTTCGACTAACCTCTGCAGTTGCAGCATCTTCCATCAAGTAATTGATCGGCACGCAACCGACCCCGCGAAGCCAGGCTTCCATATAGCCAAGGCCAATACTCAGGTTCTTGCGAATACCTTCCTCTGTGACATTTCCCGGAACGTTCATGTTGAGCAGATCATTAGCAGTGACGTGGACGTCTTCCCGACGCACGTGGAGCTGGTTCGGCGTAGGCATATGCTTGTTGAAAACCTCGGATGCAATGGCTGCTAAAGCCGGGTGAGCAACCCAAGTGCCGTCATGGCCAGCCCGCACCTCTCGGAGCTTGTCTTGGTAGACATTGTTCATCGCTGCGTCGTTTGCCTCCTTGTTATCCTTGATTGGGATTTGCGCTGCCATCCCACCCTGAACTTCCATCAGCGCGACTCATGGGATTGGCAGTTCTTGATACATACCATCGCATGTACTCCACGCCTATGGCATGTCTTGATCAGTAACCTGACGTAGGCGCTCATGAACGGTACTGTCATCGTGACAGCTGACCTGTCCGGAAGCACAAAGTTAGAGTTTTGGCGGAACCGTTTGATGACGCTGAAGATATAGTCCCATCGACCGCAGTTAAGGCCGGAACTATGATCACGGAGCTCATAGATTATCTAGAAAACGTCAGTCACCACTTGAGGATGGATTACGTTCATTTACTGACCTCGTCCATCTCAAAGGCGGCGGGAATGGTCTCAATCAGGACTGTCGCTCGTATGGTGCCCCGCCGCATCCCGGTGTAGTCTTGAGCAAGGTTAAAGACGTCGTTCCAAAGGCGGGCTTCTAAATGCGATTCCATCTTAGGGAGGTAGAAGTAGGGCCCGGTTCCTCGTCGCACGAGCTCCTCCGCGTTGTTGAAGAAATGTAGGCCGAAGTCGAACAAACTTCCAGATATTGGTTCTCCATCGACAGTAAAATGCTTCTCGTCCAGATGCCATCCACGGGCCCTAGCAATGAGGGTGGGAAGGGTGCGGTCTGTCCGAAGCTTGTACTCCTTCTCGCCTTGCTTGAAATCCACTTGCTTGCGGATCGCGTCGTAAAGGTTCCGCTGCCCGTTGACCATGTTGTCCCATGTTGGAGCAGTCGAATCTACGCCGAGGGCTGTTAGCAACTGGAGGCACCCATGGGAGTGCTTTACTAACCTTCGAAGTCTGCCATGTACGTCCACACGTTGGAGTTCAACGCATTAACCACCATCTTCCTATCGGTAGGTCCAGTAATCTCCACCCTTCTGTCTATGAGGCCAGGGGCAGGTGGCGCGCCCTTCCAAGCATCGTTGTCACGAATATGCTTCGTTTCCGGGAGGAAATCAAGGCCGTTTCCCTTGTCAAGCTCAGCTTGTCGAATCTGTCGTCGTTGCAAAAGGGCCTTGCGAGTTCCGTTGAACGTGCGATGAAGAAGAGCCAGGAATACGGTGGCCTCTTTGCTGAGGATCTTGCGGGTATGATCATTCAGCGTGCCAAGAATGTTCACGTCCTTGAGGATCTCGTCCTGGTTCGCTGCCATGGTGAGAGAGGCTCTGACTTGTTACCTGCTGAGACTTTGGGTAATCAAGCTGGCGCTGGAGGTCGGTCAGCAGGCTCACTGAAGCGGGCAATTGAAGAAAACACAACAGGTGCAAGTAGTCGAACAATGATATGTAGAGTAGCAGCTTGGGTGGAGGGGCAGCGGGGAGATACGGAAGTGGCTCACAGTTGCCGAGGTCCTAGTACGGCGAGCATGCGACGCAGGGGCTTTAGCAGTATGCCCCGCTGGACCGCTCTACTGTAACAGTATAGCCTATAGCTTACATTAGTAGAAACTTAATATTATAGTAATTAAGGAAATTAAGCTTTAGAAGCTTTAGAAGCTTAGTATTATTATATAGAGAGATATAAGCTTAAAGAAGTTTTTAATTAATATCTAACTATAGAGTAGTTATTAAGCTATCAAACTTTAAATTTAGTAAAATTGATATAATATCTATTATTAGAAATCATATCTAATATTAATAAGTATACTTTACTTAGTTAAAAACTTAAGTATATTTCTAATTTAGAAATTAATAAGTATATAGAGAGTATTTACTAATAATAGATATTATATTAATAAATAGATATTATATATATCTTACTATATTTATTAAACTAGATATACTAGATAAGTAATAAGCTTAATAAGCTTATAAGCTTATAAGCTTAAGATAAACTTAAGATACCTTTAAGAAGTTAAGTAAAAAACTAATATATATAAAAGTATAAGGGATTATATATTATAATTAATAGATCTTTTACTTAGATAAGGTATTACCTAATATAATAAAGGAAGAGATTCTATAAATAAATTATAAAAATAGTAAGATACTTAGAAAGTAACTATAAGTGTCTAAGTTAATAGATTAAACTAAACTATTAAAATACCTAGAACTACCTAAAGGTATATATACTTATTCTAAGTATTAATAAAGTAGGAATTATAAATATTATTAGAATTGTAAGCTCTTACACAATTGTATACTTATTAATTCCATTAAATTATAAGTTGTTCTGCAGTTTATAATAAGCTTATACAATAAGCTTGTGCATTTAGTTGCCTAGCTATTTAGGGAAAAATCATGTAATAGATCTAATTCATGCAATTAATGCATTATAAGATTCTATACAAAATGATGTCTCATTTATTAAGATTAGCTAAGAATTGATGCTAATATTCCTAGTTTTCCAAGAATAAGCTTATGGCTTAAACTTACTTTCTATGAATCAAGAAATCAAGGAATATTTAGTTATTAGGGGCAACACTATTTTATTTGTTGTTTCTATTTATATCAATCACATGTGATATTAGTTATAATTAATATCTTATATTGATGGCGCTCAATATCATATATTGGTGGCGCTAATATTATATTAGTGGCGCTTAATATCATATTGGTGGCGCTCAATCACAGCTATATTAGGTATATTATATAATATCACATTTATTAATTGTGTGATTATATTCTACCCCTTTCTATATTATTACAAATTAATATTTGTAATCCCCCCTTTGTTAATGCTTGGAATAAGCATATATACCCTTAGGTAGTGTTATAGTTAGGCCTAGGAGAAGATCTTAGGCATGAGATAATATAGACCAATCAACAGGGGACGGCACGAGCTATAGGCGCGTAACTCTATAAGAGTAGCGCCTGCAAACCCTAACACGTGACAAGTAAGGTACCGCTATACCCTTAGCGGGTAAGGAGGTAGCTTTACCCTTAGCTCCCTTAGTGGATAAAGAGGATAACGATTTTTGTAGAGGGTTAGCCAAGTATATAGTCGCAATGGAGAACCAATATAGTTCAACATTGGTCAACTCATTCAACTTAATTATATAGTCTAATCAACTTATGCCGTAATATACCCAGTGCCTGTTGCTGTTATAGCAGACGCTCCTCCTTGTGCAATCCTTGCCTATATCAAATACGTTACTTGTCCCTTGCTATCCTGTCCGAGCCCGGTGGCTATCATCAGGGGTTTCGTCCCTTAAGGGTTACAGGTAGTCCTAGGGAATTCTATAGTTCAGTTTAATCTATCAACTTAGACACTTACAGTCACTTTCTAAGTGTTCTACTATTCTTATAATTTATTCATAGAATCCCTTCCTTTATATATTAGGTGATACCTTATCTAAGTAAAAGACCTATTGATTGTAATGTACAATCCCTTATGCTTTTATGCATATTAGTCTTTTATTTAACCCCTCAAAGGTGTTTCTAAGGACTTAAGCTTGTCCTAAGCTTATCTAAGCTTATTGCTTGTCCAGCATGCCCATTCCAACGAATATTAATTTATAATAATATAAAAAGAGATGGAATATAGTAATATAATTAATAAATATAATATACCTAATATACCTAATATAGCTATAATTAAACGCTACTAATATAATTTAGCACTACTAGTATATAATATTAGCGCCACTAATATATGATATTAATTATATCTAGTATTATATATATTTAATATAAATAGAAGTAATAAATAAAATTATATTACTCCTAATTATAGGGTATAATAGGTTAGGTTATGTTAGAATTATAAGCTCTTACACCATTGTATACTTATTAATTCTATTGAATTATAAGTTGTTCTACAGTTTATAATAAGCTTATATAATAAGCTTATGCAAAATATGTCAAAAAGTCAAGATAAGCTTAACTCTGTCATAAGCTTATGCAACAAGCTTATGCATTCAATTGCCTAGCTACTCAGGGAAAAATCACGTGACAGATCTGATCTATGCAATCAATGCATTACAAGATTCTGCACAAAATGATGTCTCATTTATCAAGATTGGCCAAGAATTGATGCCAATATTCCCCAGTTTTCCAACAATAAGCTTATGGCTTAAGCTTACTTTCCACAAAACAAGAGATCAAGGAATATTTGGTCATCAGAGGCAACAGTATTTCATTTGTTGTTTCTATTTATGTCAATCACATGTGATATTGGTTATAATCAATATCATATATTAGTGGCGCTTAATATCACATATTGGTGGCGCTCAATATCACATATTGGTGGCGCTAATATCACATTGGTGGCGTTCAATATCACACTTTGTGGCGTTCAATATCACATCCTATTACACAATTATATCCATGTTAAGTATATCACACTATATCACATTTATTGATTGTGCCACTATCACAACCCCTTTCCTATATTATTATAAATTAATATTTGTAATTCCCCCTTTATTAATGCTTTGAATAAGCTTATATACCTCTAGGTAGTCCTAGGTATTTCCATAGTTTAGTTTAATCTATCAACTCAGACACTTGCAGTCACTTTCTAAGTGTTCTACTATTCTCATAATTTATTTATAGAATTCCTTTCTCTGTATATTAGGTGACACCTTGTCTAAGTAAAAGACCTGTTTATTATGATGTATAATTCCTTATACTTTTATGTATATTAGTCTTTTATTTAACCCCTTAAAGGTGTTTCCAAGGACTTAAGCTTGTCCTAAGCTTATAAGCTTGCTAAGCTTATTTAAGCTTATTACTTGTCTAGCATGCCCTTTCTAACAGGTTATTAAAGGCCACTTCCTTAAATCGTTAAAGCCCTTTTATTTAAAGGCCTCACCTTTTATAATTAAGCCCTTTTAAGAAGGCTATCTTATAGATTTATAAGAAAAGAGGTTATTATAAGGACTTTATAGTAGATTTAATTCACTTCTACTAGAAGAAGATTAAATTAGTGAATGATAAGCACTTTAGCTTTATATAATTACTAAGAAGGAGTATCTCTAACAGGAGGATTAATACTCTTACTTATAGATAACTGATATTAAGAGTTAGCTGCTTAATTTATTCCTAAATCTAAGAAGTTAGGTACTTGTAGGACTTAGAAGCTTATGCTTCTAAGTATCCTAAAAGGCCTAGGCTATTATAGAAGTTAGAAACTGTATAATCTAATAGTAATAGATCTAAAAAGGTTGTTGAATTAGATAAGAAGGGTTAGTACCTTTATTTATCTAGAAAGATAGATAAAGGTATAAAGATCCCTAAGTTACAGGAATAAAGCAACTATAAAATTTAGTTATTAAGAATGAAATTAGTCCTTATTAAAAAGGGATTTAGAGGTGTTATAGTAGGTGAAAAGACAGAAATAACACCTGAAGGACTTTTAGTACAAGATAAAGAGTCTTTTAAGGCTTTAATCTATATTAGACTTACACTTATAGATAGACCACTACTCTAAATAAGATATATAAAAACCCTATAAGAGTGTTAGAACATATTAAAGGAATTATATTCTATATAAAGAATTATTTAAAACAACTCTAGTAGGTTGTTAAAATTCTATAGAATAATACCTTAACAACATTAAAAGGCTTAAAGATAATTTAAAAGCAAAAGATCTAAAGATTCTAGGTAGATTAATACTTGCTTAGATATTAAATAATCTATTAGAAGCCTATAAAAGCTTTGTATTAATAACAATATAAAGTTTAAGGATATAAACAGATTTAAGCTTAGAAACACTATTTTTAAGCTTAATCAATGAATTAAAGAGATTGGACTTAAAAGATAGTAATTAGATATTACTATCTAATTTAAAAACAAATAATAAAAATAAAAAGAAATGTTCTTTTTATAAAAAGACTAGATATAAGGAGAATAAATGTTGGAAAAAGGATCCAAGTAAAAACCCCTTTAAAAATAAGTAAATTAAAAAAGAATCAGATATAGAGGACTTACTAATAGCATATTAAACTATTAAAACATCTGATTAGGTTCTAGATTCTAGTACTATATTATATATTTGATGTGATATAAATCTATTCAGAGATTTAAAAACAATATCTAAATTAATCTAATAGAGTAAAGCTAGTACAATTTTTGCAAGTGGAATAGGATTAGTTCCTATTTAATTACTAATAAAAGAGAAGGCTTTATTATAAAATGTTTTATTTATTCCTGAAATAGGAGTAAATATAGGATCACTAGGAATTCTTATAGATAAGAAAGTCGAGCCTAAATTCTATATAGATAAATACCTTTTTAAATTGCTAAAAGCTTAGATATAAGTATTAAAGATAAATAATCTTTATTATTTACCTTTTTAATTAACACCACATTAAGAAAATGAAGTTATATTAAATACTACAGTATTTAATAAATAAATTTAGTATTAGAGACTTAGATATTTAGGGGAAACTGTATTAAAGCATTTACCTAATATAGTTTAAGAGTTATTAAAAGAGTCAGATATAGTTTAGATTAACTAAAATACCAATTATAAAGTTTGTATTCAGTCAAAATAAATATTATAAATTAATAGACAAGTATTAATACTAAGAAACCAATTCTTAGAACTTGTTACATCAGATATTAGGACTTTAAAATTAAGGTCTTACAATAATAATAAATACTTTATTATATTTCTAGATTCTATAATAAAGTGGTTAGATATAAAATATCTAAATTATAAATCATAAGCTTATAAAGCTTTTATTGATTTTAAAATACAAGCAGAAAATTAATTAAATTCAAAAATCAAAATCTAGAAGACAGATAATGGCAAAGAATTTAAGAATAAACAAGCTTATAAGTTTTATAAAAATTATAGAATTGTTCAAAAATTCTCAGCACCTTATACTTATAAATAAAATGGTTTAGCTGAAAGAATAAACCGCACTTTATTAAATAAAGTAAGAGCTTTATTATTTAAATTATAGTAAATAAAAGAGCTTTAGGATAAAGCAATTAAGGCTATAACCTATTTATACAATAGAACACCTCACTATTCACTTAACTTTAAAACATCATTTGAAGTTAGGTTTAGAACAAAGCTAGATATCTCAAATATTAAAACCTAGGGATCTAGATGTTATTATAAGATATATTAATACTAGGAAAAGCTAGATACCAGAAGCCAGCAAGTAATTTTAATTAGATTTGGATCTAATTAATATAAATTATTTATACCTGAAACTTAGAAAACAATTTAGGCTAGAGATATTATTATCTTAGAGGGGCAATTTGAAGATTAAAATCAAGAAAATCAAGCTAGAAGATGATCTTATTAATTTAGAATTATAACCTAAATTAATCAATCCTAATAACACAAGTATAGGAATAGAAAATAGCTCTGTTTCAAAACATGCTAATTATAAACTTATTTATTATCTAAGAGATAATTTATCTGAAGATAAATTAGCACTTTACCTTTTAACACCTCTGTTATTAGGGATCCAACTACCTACTAAGAATTACAAGCAAGCTAAAATAAATTATTTTAGGATTAAGCAATGCTGAAAGAATTCAAGGACTTAAACCAACAATAAATATAGAAACTTATTAATCTACCTAAAGACAGGAAAGCTCTTAAGAGTAGATAGGTTTATAAAACTAAGCTTGATAAAAATGGTTAAATTGATAAATATAAAGCAAGATAGGTTGTAAAAGGCTATCTACAAAAAAATGGTATTAACTATACTAAAACATTTTCAAATACTGTCAAACTAATAGCTTATAGACTATTATTTAGTCTAGCAGCATATCTTAGACTTAAAATTCAGTAATAAGATATTAAGTTAGCCTTTATAAATATACCTCTAGATGAAGAAATTTATATCTATTAACCTATAGGGTTTAAAGATAAAAATCATCCTATTAGAGTATACTTACTCTAAAAGGCACTCTATAGTTTAAAACAATCTATAAGATAGTAGTATAAGTTTTTAAGCCAACTACTGCAAGAGATTAGTTTTAAACCTATCATGTCAGACTAATTAATTTTTATTAACACTTAAAGTCAACTTATTATAATAAGTTATATTAATAATCTTTTAATCTTTAGTAAAAATATTAAAAGGATTAATGACTTTAAAAGCCAACTATCATAAAAGGTGGAAATTTCAGATCTAGGGGATATTTTATATTACCTTAGGATTGAAATTAAAAGCGACTTAAAATAAAAGACCCTAATAATAAGTTAAAAGAAATTCACACAGGAAATTCTAAGGAAATTTAGTAAAGAACACCTTAAACCTAAAAAGGTTTCTATCACAATCTGACATTAGGGCTAGGAGTTTAGGGTCTAGATTATTATTAGGCCGAGGGCTGGAAGCTTATAAGGGGTTTTCCCTCTAACTCGTGTATTCTAGCTTCCTCCCTCTACGCTTCGTCTTGTCTGTCTAGCTAGGTATTACCTATAGATAATCTATAGTCTCTATATCTACTTTATATTCTAGTCTAGGTTACTAGGCTACCTAGCCACTAGCCTTGATATTACAAAGCGTCCCTTACTCTACTACCCTAGATAGATACCAGGTCCTAGGATCTATCTATCTACCGTAGCTTTGCTATAGCAACTACACTTTTAAATCTGATTTTATAATACCCTACTAAGCCAGAAACGTTTACTTCTATATTTTAAAACAACCCTGAGAACCTCTAAATAATTATCGCAACGCTCTGCTCCCTATCTATTAAAGTCTCTATATAGAATAGTTAACTCTAAATAGACGTCTAAAACCTACGTGAATAAACCCACCAATTATAAGTCAACAATTAAACCTATCATAAACACAATATCTAACTCTAAGCTAATATCTAGAACCTCCAAGAACAACTCCAAGCCTCATAGCTAATTTTATAGATACTCTCTACTACCTCTACCTAATCTACGACCTAATAATCCTAGATACCTATCTAGGACAAGCCTATTAGAGTCACACTTTCAGAACGCCTTCCCAACCTAGTAGAATTTACAGGGGATTATTAGGACTTTAAATAATTTAAGAGCCAGATTTATAATAAGATAGTAGCAAATTTGGACCAGTATACTACACTATAATAGTATATAGTTTATATCTATAGCCGACGTACTGGGGCAGCTTACAGTCAGATTTTACCCTACTTAAAGGAGGGTATTACTATATTTAGAGACTATAAAGATATTTTAAACACCTTAGAGATAGTATTTAGTGATCTGAACCGTGTTGCAAATACACAAGTAAAACTCTTCTAATTATACCAAAAGAATCAAGAGTTTAGCGCCTTTCTCGCAGAATTCCAACGTCTATATTTAGAGGCGGACTATCTAGAAGGTGCTCTAGTCGTCTTACTAGAGTAAAATATCTCGTAGGAATTACGCTCACTACTTATTTCAAGTCTACCACCGTCCTAAGAATTTAAGGACTTTGTAAAGCATTTATAAGATCTTGATAACTATCTATAGTAATTCCAAGCACCCCTTAGACAACTATCTAGGGCGGTTAATAATGCTCCGTTCTGTCCTAGGTCTCCTGGTCCTACCATCCCGTTTATACCGTTCCGTCCGGCCTCTACAACTTTATAGACACCTATTTCTACTACTAAACCAATAGATTTATCTTATACTAGAAATCATGCTAAGGTATCTGAATCTAAATATAAGTATTATTATTAATATAGACTGTGCTTTTATTGCGGTGGTCAACATATAAGAGTTAACTGCCCAAATCAACCCCGCCATTCTAGTCCTAGTCCTTCACGTTATTCCCGTTCGGCTTTACTATAGAGATCCTACGCCTAGATTACCGCATTATATTCTACGTCCCCTATAGTTCAAAATTCTACAGCTTAGATACCACATCTATTAACGCCACCTAAGTCTAGGTTATACTAGATTAGTGCTAGGCGCCCTAAGAGTCTAAAGTTAGAAAATGGTATATCCCTAAGAAGAGTCTCATTCAGGGGCTAGTGAGTATAGAATCTATATCCCTTATAGAAGAAGAGCTTTATAGTAAAAGCTCTATCTACGACTATAAAATTATTATAGGGATAAATACATTTCATATCCTAGCGCTCTATAATACTGGTGCCGCTTGCTACACTTTAATTGATAAAGACTATATCTAAGAATATAAGATACCTATATTTAAGCTAAAGAATCCCCAGAGCGTAGCGGCCTATGATGGCAGAGTTATCCACAACGCACTTACTACTACTATTTAGGCCTTATCACTTACACTTAGGGACTCTAAGGCTTTCTACATAGAAAATAATGCTATCTTACTTATTACTAAGTTGTCTAAGTACCCTATTTCTATTAGAACTAAGTGGTCCTATATTCACGACTCTATATACTAAGGGGGGGATTATATATTACGGTTTATATTATACTATTATCGAGACCATTGTCGAGTTTCTAAGTCACCTATTACGCCTTACACTATTGTCTAAGCTCTAACCTCTTACTATAGTCCTAGTAAAGAGGACTTAGTTTAAAGACCTAAGAGATCTATATCCTTCCGTCTACGTCAAGTTGAAACGACCATACTACGCTCTATCTTACGGTCTTAAGGGTCTACTAGGTCTAAAAATATAGTACATTAGTGGGATAATACTATTCCTTAAGAACCTAAGTATAAGAAAGTTAAGTAAAAGAAAACTAAGAAGAAGCCTACAGCCTATCTACTAGTACTATAGGCTATATACTAGAATCTAGACCTACCTATCCTAGATATAGCCTAAATAAATGCTGCGGTATTTACTATACTAGCAAGATATAGAACCTGTGAAATATTCTCAGTTACTATAGCCGATATTAAAAAGGCTTTAGCGCTAAAGCCTAATATTGATCCTAAGACGTTACTACCTAAGGAACTCTATAACTTTCTACTGGTATTCTCTAAGTAGGAGAGTGACCGACTACCTGTCAGGAGAAACACCCAGACGTTTAGTCAATAGGGTTAGATTAAACAAAGCTATCAAAAGGTGACGAAAAGGAAGCTATTGAGGTGGATTTGGGATATAAACACATGCCGCTAGAACATCGTTCTTCCGCTCTGACAGCCTTACCCTCTGTTCCCGTCTGTCCGGCTCTGCTTCCGCCGATCCGTCGATAGATCTGTCGATATTCGTCACACTACCCCCCTCCTATTAAGCTTCGTCCGCAAAGCTTGTTTCGACGTCAGGCTTGCCTTCTTAGGGTATCGTTGGTAGAATTCGTTAAGGATGTCTTGGGCGTTTGTGAAGTTTACCGCTGGATACCATGTGGGATCGGGTGGGTGATCTACCCAACTGGCGCGGTATTAGAGCTTTCCGCGGCTGATGCGGCTGTCGATGATGTCGTCAACCTCCCATTCAGACTTATTGTCAACAATAATTGGTGGGGCAGGAACGGGGATCTGCCCAGGGATCGGGTCGTCTGCCGCCGGCCTTAGTAGGCTAGTATAAAATCGGTTGTCGATGTGCATGCTGGTTGGTAGATCGAGTTTATAATCGCTGGTACCAATGAGGCGTCTGATGCGGAATGGTCCTTCTTGTTTATGATCTAGCTTCTTTGAAGGCCTCTGGGTCTTGACGTTCTTGGTCGATAACCATACTAGGTCTCCCACCCGGTAGGCTGGTGCTGGTATGCGGTGTTGGTCGGCGAAGTGTTCTTAGCGTTTCTAGGCCAGTAGTATCTGCTGTCTAACTTCTTTGGTAATAGACGACATCTTTTGCGCCAGTACTAGGCTTCTTTGAGTACTGAGTCGTTCCCGTGCCGTCTAGTTGGGATTCTGGGCGCTAAGATCAAAGCTCATTCGTGGGTGGTACCTATAATTAGCAAAGAAGGGTGTTGTCCTCGTGCTGGCCGATTTAGAGTTGTTGGCGGCAAACTCGGCCATTGGTAGCCAATCAGCCCAGTTATCTTGCTGGTAGGCGACGTAGGCGCGAAGGTATTGTTCCATGCCCGCATTGGTGTTCTTGGTCTGGCTGTCTATCTCTAGGTGATAGGCTGTTGATAGGCGAGCGTCTATTCTGAGTATGCGGCAGAGCGTTTTCCAAACGAGAGAGATAAATTGTGGCCCTCGATCCGATACCATTGATTGGGGTAAGCCGTGGATCTTCCAGACGTTGTTGATCAGTATATATACCAGTGCTTCAGCGGATATGCCGCCTTCTTAATTAGTCAAACAAGCGATATAGTGTCTCATCTTGGTCAAACGGTCTATAACGACGTATATAGCATTGTTACCCCGGCTTTCAGGTAGTCCCGTGACGAAATCTAGTGATAGATCTGCCTAAGCGCGCTTAGGTATCGGCAGCGGCTTGAGTGCTCCCTGGTACTGGGAGCGGGACGGCTTGATTCGCTGGCATATATAGCAGTTCCTGACGAATCGTTTAATACTGACATCCATTCGCGGCCAATAGAAAAGGCGGCTAGCCAATTCGAGTGTCTTGGCGACTCCTGGGTGCCCGGTAGCGGGTTGTTCGTGACAGTCCTAGATTATACGTAGACGGAGGCTAGTGCTTTCTAGGATTAGGTGTCTCTCTCTATACTGTATAACGTTGTTCTCAACACGGCACTCTGATAGGCTAATCTTCCTTGACTGGTGGATGCCGTCTTCTAGCTGTTTTCGGATTTCTTGGCATAACGGATCGTCTTTTTGGGCTTGGATAATCTGCTGGAGCAACGGAAGCGGGGGATCGACAGCATCCTGGGGATCGGGCGCGTCTATAGTGTCTAATACAGCAAG
>JAGFMK010000330.1:0-34679 GCA_021030975.1 Lichenothelia convexa
TTTAGAATAATACTCAAAAAAAAGTTGTGTTCATGCAATAAATGCAAGCAATGCAACTACACCCGAAAACGACAGTAATTTGTCCGTTGGACCCTGAGTCGTGCAATTGAAACGTTCAGTACAACTGCCATTCGGCTGGAAGACGGAAACATGTGTGTAGCTTTGATCCACTTGCCGTACCGAGCAGGACCCATGACTTTTGATCTGGTAGCATTCGTTTTGCTACACGGGCGTTATAAGGGGCTGATTTGCATGAATGATGCGTTTCATGAGAACCCTTGTAGTACCCGCGAGTTGACGAGTCGTAGACTATTGGTGGGAATTAACCACAGCTGACGCTGTACGGGCAAAACTCTTAAGGACAATATCACGGCCATCACTGGTGCTTTGGATACAATAGAGTAAGCGCCTGAAGTCTAGCGTATACGTCTGAAGGACCTAAGGCCCGTACTTGAGCACTGGCAAGACGGTGACGTTCGGCTGCGTTTGATGCTGGCAATGATATTGCAATACGAAACCGAAACTGATGCAGACAATGAAGCTGTGTTATGCTGATACGTTCGCTGTCTCTTTTGTGAAGCATATAAGCGGCAATCCTTCAAGTGGCACGCGAGGCACGCCGCAGACCACGGAAAGAACAAAACAATGAACCTGTCCGGATAGCCATCAACGCAGACTCTCTACTGAGCGGATTTCTTCAAGCCGTCGTTACCAGTCCCGTTGCCATGATCTTCAAGCAACCCAACCACTCTTATGTGATAAATCCACGCTTCCTTTTCCTCACACCCCACAATCTTGGTCCTAGCATTTCCCCCCGTCTTCAGATACACAACCGTACTCAAATGCTGCACCAGCCGGCCCACCGCATAACGGTGTACCATAAACGAGTGCGTAACATCCAGTGTCAAAATCCTGACTGATGTCGCAAGCGGCTTGAAAGCTTCCACCCACTGCTTGCAGAGCATTCTCATGACTGGGCCTTCGGCGCCTTGGCGGTTTGCTTCAATAAATTCTTCGGTGAATGTTGTACTTTCCAGTGGCGCGAGGAGGACTAGATGGACGTAGCGGATGTGAGAGACGGGCCGCCGATGAACCGCGAGGAAACGCTGGAGCGCGACCGGGTGACGGAAGATGAAGTTGGTGGCTTTGTAGAGGGCGATCTGGATGCATTCGTGGCGGAAGCGGCGGGAGACACAGAGGAATGGGGAGTGCGATGGTGCGGGAAGGCCGGTATTGTCGACTTCGACTGAGATGGTGCCGCGGAGAGCCAGTTCGAGTATTCGGAAACGAATCTCTGCGGGGAGACGCCCGAACTGCCTGAAGGAATTTTCTGTCTCCATAGTGATATACGAATGAGGCCGGTGGTTGAAGTGAAAATCTGATAATGGTGGTCTTGATGATAAGTTCAACGAGTGTTAGAAGTTCGAGACTTTTGTGAGAACTACTACTGAGCTGCTTGATGTTTAGTGGTCAACAGTGCTCTTAAGATTCGAACAAAGTTTCCGGAATTTTGCTGCCCTTGCTAGCGGCAAATGCAGGTGCCACTGCGTAAGATCCTTCCCTCTGCGCCGAATCGTGAAGAAGGCGCATTCCTCACATTGTGCGCACATCACCCAGTAGATGCTGCGGTAGGAAGCTGAGCCTGGCTGCCAGACACCGTAACAGAAGCTGCGGGACATGTGTACCTAGCTAGGTAATCAAAGTCCATAGGAATGCTGAAGGGAGTTTTCACCAAGCAATCTCCAAACTATCAACTCTGCGGCAGGTAGTGACGTGAGGCTGCGCGCTCACATCGAATGCAGACCTAGGCCATGCCAAACCCCTTTGAATTCTCAATCGCCGTTTCCAACTTAACCCTCATTTTCTCCTCACTCTCATATTCCGGTAAGAGTAAGCGACCGAAGCAGGTTGAGCTAGTTGGGAGCCTGCTCAGGCAAACATCGGAGTCAGTTATCCGGACATCTGCAGAAAAAGCAAGGATAAATTTCAAGTCTACTCACCGCTCCGTATCCCCGCCATTCCTACTGACCCCAAACACCAACCCTTCATACCCCGCACCACCAGGCACGCGATCACTACTCGTCACAAATTCCAACAATCCCCTCTGCTTCCCGTTGCCCCACCCCTCCACAATGTTCCAGAACCACTTCATGGCCTGGCATTCCGCGTTCGAATATCCATACCCTTGCTCCGCATCCGTGGCATCAAAGTACCTTGTTACGCGTTTCAGCTGTGCGATATCGAGACTGGGCAGGCCTTCGACGAGCGTTTGCAGGATTTCGGGAGAATGGCGGAACATGGAGAAGGCGGATCGCGAGACGATGGTGTAGAAGCCGGCTTCGAAGGCGGTGTATTGGGGGACGATGGAGTGGTGGGTTAGGTGGGCTATGTAGTCTAGGACGTAGGCGTGGCGGTTGTCATTTGTGACTGGCGAGGGTTCGTTGTCGATTGTAGGAGCGAGATGTGTTTCTGACATGTCGGATTCGACCTCATTTAAAGGCTTGTCGGGCGACACCTTGTCGGCGGCGGAGTAGCCGTTTGCTTGGGAATATGGACCTGCTTCGGCATGTGCGAGCATGCTAACGTGCCCTGATCCGCTACTCGAAGAGCTAACGTCCTCTCGAAAGGAAGTCATCCTCTCCTTGCCCTTTCTGCTAGGTCCTTTACTCGGTTCTGGCCAATTCTCACCCATATTAATCTCCACCCTTTCACCAAATGCGTCATACGCAAATACGTAGCTTAGCGCGAAGTCGGTAACATCTTTACAGGCCAAAGCCTCATCGAGGACTTTTGCTTGTTGTGGCCAGGCATCCTTAATATGATCGAGAGCATTGACAGGTAGGCCGAGGAGTTTGCGGTACATGGCAATGGGAAAGTTGAAAGGGACTGTAACGCCATTGTAGACAGCTAAGCCTGCAAGAAGGCCCAGCAACTCGAACTTGTAAGACGGCTCTAGACTTCCTGGTTGGAACCAGGTCAATCTGCTGTTCTCTTCAATGACAAAGAGACCTAGACGCAGGTTAGCATGATATACTCCGCGGTCAGGAACTAAGTTATCTTCGATGGTAGTCTAACTGCGCAAGATGGTGGCCCGGCTCCAGGACTTTACCGTGACAGCATCGATGAAAGGAGAGGGGATATAATACCATTGTCAGGATGTAGAGCTTCCGCAAAAGCCAGTCTGAAAAACTCCTGTGATACACCACCTAGATCCGCTCCTTCCTCAGCTATCTCTCTGCCAATGCGAATCTTCAAAGGGCGTAGCAGCTCTCTTCGCTCTCGTCCCCACAGCTGATTCAGCGCGTCCATCAGAACAGTGTCCCGCCCGATATTAAGCCAAAGGTACTGGGAGAGCATGGGCTTTAGACGAGAGGAGAGATATAGCTGCCGGTTCTCGTCCAACATTTCCCTAAGACTGTGTCTGAGCGAGAATCCGTTCCAGACTTTCTCACACCCCTTGTACATTGAAGAATAGTTGAAGGCTCGAAAGTACTGGACGAGAGTCGACGGGGAAAAGAGAAATGAGAAAGAAAGGAGATGTAACATGTTGCGGTTCGGTGAGTCCTTAAGCCATTCACGCAGCATTTCCATCGGATCAAGTCGCCACGAGAGAAATGGTATCTCGAAACTCTCTGGCGTCAGACCAAGCTGAATCCGGTACTCGTCTAATAATGTCAGCCAACTCCTCTAGGTGGCCTGGTTTCCCTCTCGAGTAGGAAAAACTTACATAGGGATGCCATCGTCTCTATGGCCGCACCAGAAACGGACCACCGCTTTATGTGTGTGCTCCCATCCCAAGATTGAAGCAGAGCGCCTCTAAGCCACTCTACAAATGCGCTTGCGGTGCTCCAGCCATGGTTTGCCGAGTTTTCCACTGGCGTCAATCGCAAATCTCTACCTGACTGGCTCTCTTGGTTTTGCCCCTGAGCACGTGTTGCAATTAGATGTTGTATGACAAGCCTCGTGAATCCCTCATCGGTATTCTTCTCCCCGGATACAACTCGCAACGCGTAAGCAAAGCATCGCCTGGCCCCGATTGCTCTGATAAGCCGGTGCACCAGACGTTTGGCCGAGTCATTCTCAAACCCATCTACGATCTCCGTGGCCGGAACGAGCGGAGCGCCCACTTCATGGTAAGCACGTCCCTGAGCCTTCAGCCTTTGAACGCCTAACCATAGGTCCGGCTTATCGGTATACACTGCTGCAGCTAGGACATGTATACAAATGCACACGATATGAGCAGCTTCTGCGTCACTCAGACATTTTTGCAAGCTCGAACCGGACTCAAAATTCGGCGACTTTGGAGGTCCATCAGCCTTGGGATGCTGGCCCTTTGGAGTATGGAGCTCCGAAGGTACTACGAACAGACTTGCCAGACTTCTGCACAGTGCGTTTGTCAGTACAGAGTGGGTGACACCGCCCCACTTCCGGAGTGACAGACCAAGCCGCCCAGCATTGGTCTCAGTAACGGATACAGCTCCAGCAGCATCCTTGTTCGAGATTGCCCGAAATGATTGAAGCAGCGTGTTAGGGTCACCGAAAACATAGAAGAAGGATTGATTTACGAAACTGTCGACCTCACTATGGGAAGGATCACGAAGGGTTGCGATGCTCATATTCCTCAATTCTTCCGCAAGGTCACAGTTGAGGATGGACAGAGACTGTGGAAGTGTTTGGGATTCATGACCAGCGTCTTGTGAATCAGTATTGGCCCTTGTCTCTACCTCGTAAGTGGTTTGCCCCATCGTGGAGGCGGCTTCATTTCCATCAGCACGGACTTCAGTAGTACTGTCGGAAGCCCCATCCCAAGGTAGCGTAACCCCGTTACCAGTTGGTGTATCGAGATGTACTGCACCGTTAGCCAAGACAGGAGACCTCAACTCATCCTTGCTATCTTGCTCATCCGTTATGATGGAAGTATGTTGCATTGGATAGTAGTGGTTTGATGGATTGGGTGAAGTGGGGCTCCGTGATTGAGCGCTGGATACCGAGTTTATCATCGGAAGCGTCTGGAGATCTTCATCTCTGACGTCAATATCTATGTCTGGTGAAGCTCGCTTTGAACTTTGCAAAGGCATTGACGAAGCGGGATTGTTGACATCATCGTTGACTTGCGACTGGACAGGCCGCTTTGGCAAGATTACTTCTGAAATGAGTGTCTTTGGCGCCCTATCTTCTTCTGTATGGACAGTTTCCTTGAGCATAGTTGTGGTCCGCTCGTTCTCTGTAGTCATCGCCAAACATACATCCCATATGGCCTGCAAAGGCGATAAGAGAAAGGCACGCACATTTTCTGTGTTGAAGAGCTTCTGCGTCAAGGACTTGGCGTCTATTCTAGCATCCGAAACCGTCCCAGAATTGACCTTGTGAGGACCGGTGCGGTTAGATATCGATCCGTCTTCTGCAGATGTATTTTCTGCTGCTCGCTCCGCTGATTCCAAGCTCATATGAACCAAGGCTCCATCTGCAGTATCAGGTTCGGCGCTGCCATTCAATGCAAGAATCTTTGGGATGACCTGTGAAACTGCAAAACGTCCACCTTCCACGCCACCGTCCTCCAGAACAAGAGAGCTTCTAGTGACGCCGTTCGGATCTGCTGTGTGGTCGTGACCTGGCTTGGGTAGATGCGGACACAAAGCGGCTGTGGGGTTATCTAGACTGGCGAAGTAGAACCCTATTGAGACCGCCGTCGATTCTGTAGGTCGGCGATACGGGCCCTTTGATGCTCGCTTCCTGAAGCTGTTACAGGTCGTAGTCGTGCAGGAAGGTTCTCCGCAACCATGGCGAAGCTGTCTCACGTATTGTTCGACTAAACGCCGAAAATGATCATGCTGCCTCAGTTCATGGTAGGCAAGTACTCGCTCCGGGTCCCGCACCACGATGGTGTTGTCCTTCAGCAACTGCGAGGCATGAGCTGGCAGCTTTGGAAGGCTCTTGAACCGTAAGAGATCTTTCCATTGTTGAGAGTCATGGGACCCTCCAGGTGAACGTGTCATAACATGAAGGAAGATCGGAAAAGGCTCAGGTAAGGTCGAGCAAGGCGTTTCGAGAGGCCGCCGTGTCAAGCCAGCCGTGGACTGGTCGTCCAAGGTCAGTGCTTGATGATGGGCATCGAGGGCGACGGTAAACGAAGCGCGAAGTACAGCGGGTGAGATGAGTGAGCGATGTCTCGGTCGTGGCCATGATGGCGGTTTTCTCGACTCTGATATGTATGCAGGCCGCTGCTGCCAAACGAAAGAGAAGCGCAACGGCGTCTGGAAGAACGAATTGCCGCAGCCTCAGGGTGACTGACTAGCACGGCAGAGCCGGCACACCGACGTCTTACGCCGCACGAATCGTCATAAGCTACTTTAGCTATTTCAAACCTTCCTCAGACAACTTCCATTACACCTAGCATCTTCCACGGAGTGCTTCGATAAATCCCTCTTCTCGCGCTCGGTCTTTCAGTTCTCCAACTACTTCACGACTCTGGTGCCAAGGGCTGTTCAACGCTCTACGTATCATACCGAGTGGTCGTTCGACCACTTTTAGATAAAAGGACCGACCAGATACCATATCATTCAGCAGAGATTCACATACCAGCAAATTCTACAGCGACACACGTCTGCCCGTTCGACTTCGCCATGTCGTCTTCCGTCCCAGTAACTGCATCGACGCCATCCCCAAGCCCAGCAGCCTCCCACCCTTACACATGCAACACATGCCAAGTGGCGTTCAGGACGAGTGAAGCGCAGAGAAGCCATATGCAGACAGATTGGCATCGATACAACCTTAAACGCCGGGTTGCTTCACTGCCGCCGCTGGAGTCTGAAGTGTTTGCCGAAAAGGTCTTGGCCAACCAAGCATCTGCAGCGGCCACTGCCGCAAGGGCGTCTTTCGAGAAATCATGCTCTCTGTGTCAGAAGAGGTTCTTTAGTGTGAACGCATACCAAAATCATTTGGGAAGTCAGAAACACCGATCACGGCTAACGGCCACTGAGAGTGGAGCGCCGCCAATGAAAGAAGATGACGCAACGTCTGTAATGAGCTCTACCTTCTCGCTCGGCGAACCGCTTGGGACATCCCGGCATGTGGCGGATCCGGAAGCGGAAGAGGAGTTTTCACGAGTCGTGAACGGGCTGCAGAATACCTCGATAAAAGAAGATGAACCTGTTCCGCAGCGCCCGTCGAGACCACATGTGTCTGCTGCTGGGGGAAGGGAAGCACACCCATTATCACCGACAAAGGATGAAACAAGTGTACCACAGACAAAAGACGCAACGGAAGAATTCTCCGTCTCGCGGTGTCTTTTCTGTAACTACGAGTCGCCGTCACTGCCTCTCAATATCAACCACATGAGTGTCATACACGGCATGTTTATCCCGGAGAAAGATTACCTGGTGGACTTGGAAGGGCTGCTTCGCTACCTGCACGAGAAGATTACAGGGTTACATGAGTGCCTGTACTGTGGACAGGTAAAACATACAATCAACGGAGTACAGACGCACATGCGCGACAAGGGCCACTGTATGATTGCATTCGAGAACGAGGAAGACATGATTGAGATTGGCCAGTATTACGACTTTTCAAGCACCTACTCAGATCAGGAGGACGAGGGCATGGATGTTGATGACAGGGAGCAGACAGGAGGGGTAAAGCTGGGAGGGCGCCGCAGCGAGACCGTTGAAATACAGGCGGAAGGCGGCAACGGAACGCAACAAGCGGATGATGACGATGAAGGCTGGGAGAGCGGAAGTACGCTGTCCTCAGTACCAACGGAAGAGCTTGGGTCGGTGCCCATAGACCCTCGCACGAACAACTATAAGACCCTCAACAAGAGCCGGCACCACTCTCACCGAGATCCTCGACCACACCACAGCAGCGATGGATGGCACTCTCACGCTCACCCTACCCCTCATGCAGTCTATTACGACGAGTATGAGATGCACATGCCTTCCGGACGCGTTGCCGGCCACAGATCTCTGAACAAGTACTTCCGTCAGAACTTGCACGGCTATCCTACACCAGCTGAGCGAGCCTCAAGGCGAGCCATCATGGATGCGTCAAATTCGGCTTCTGACTCGGATGAGGATATGGAAGAGACTCCACGGACCAGAGACCGCCGGGTAGCAACACGTGCGAATCTTGGCATGGTTGGTGTATCAGATTCCAAGAGAAGAGAGATTCGTGCGGTCGAGGTGAGGGAGCGAAAGCGGGAACAGAGAGCGCGGGCACGATACGACTGGGGCAACGAAAAGCGCGGAAACATGCAGAAACATTACAGAGATCCGTTGCTGCAGTGAGCGAAGATTTGCAAAAGCAAGTGTTGGTGAATGGTCTCAAGACTTGTTTCTGGCGAATGACATCTTCCATAAATGTAGGAAGCTCGGACATAGGCTACTATCTCTTCATAGTTCGATGGGACATAGATACCTAATCACTCGAAGATAATCTCTTTGTGGTTTCACAAAGATTACTGATCAACGGCGTCGATCAGTCACGATAAGGTTAGAGGCCCTCTAGTTGCGCCTTACTAACGCAAGAGATGGTGAGGCGCGAGGGAGGATGCTCGCTAGTTCATGCATAAGCGCGCCCTCAATGCACGTCAACCCTCCAATGAAGATCGACTCTTCTATGCCCACTCGCATATGATACTCCTCTTTCTTGTTATGTCCACAGGTCCTTTTGACCGATCGCACTAGACAGTCTCGCTTTCAAGGGCTATGTTGAGAAACAAAGCTTCCCCGCTTTCATCGCATACTACTTAAAGCCCTTGAGCTTCACACGTACAAGCCGCAAACCTGTTGTCACCCTTTCGTATTGCAGACGTCCCAGCGAGTTCCCAAACTAGAGCACGGACGTTATTTGACAGATATGGACACGGGAGGTAGGATCGAAGAACTGCGGGCTAGTTGGCAAGTGATGTCATTACGAAGTCCAACGAAGCTGAGACATCTTGCGTTATATAGCTAGGAAATACAACCAAGACCACGAGTGGGTAGAGTTATCCTCCAACGGACGAGATGGTAATGACCCGCCTTGCCGTTCATTCATAGTCTCTTTCCCTTCGCCCGATCAGTCGGTGACATACTAACTCCTACCATCCGTAGCAACGATAGGCATATCCATGTACCACGGCAAACATCTTGAAGAGGTACTCCTCGTATACCTCCCAGCTCTAGACAGCAAAGTCGCTGCAGGGGATGACCTTGGCCACATGGAAACGCCCGGAGGGAATTTCAACATCAATAGTCCGGTCAGCGGGACGGTCACGCAGATTAACGACAAGTTGGAAGACAGTCCGGAGTTATTGAATAATGATCCTGAAGGGGAGGGGTGGTATGCTAAGTTGAGCGTTGAGAAGGGGGCCGTTGATAAGGAGATGGGGAAGCTGATGGATGCCAAGGCCTACGATGAGTATACAAAGAGACTGGAATAGCGATCAGTACTCTCCTGGTGAAGAGTGTGCAAAGGCATCTTGTTAGGTGCGAGAAGCGAGAATCGGAGAGCAATTGAAACTTGAACGCTGGCCACGGTTATGCACGTGACCGTCGGTGATCGGATGTTGTAGAGCGGCGGCACAACCCGCTCATAATCCTGGTTTGTTTACATTGTGGCTTTTGTGATAATTGACCTCCATCAACAACACCTAAAAATTCGCGACCAGTACCGCGAATATACTACTAAGAAGTATCCAGCTTTTCAATCGTCTACATGCGCCGGAAGGATTGAATTGACTCGACTAAAGGCAACATCGGGATCAGGCGCCCTGCGGGGTGATCATATCGTCCGTTCACCTACAGCATCTCTTACCCCAACATCATAGGGTATATACCTGAACTTTCGATATGGCATACTCACCAGGCACTTCAGAGCAACGTGCTCGACTCATTCGCGAAATGTCTCGCGACCTCGGTCGAACGCGTAGCCACAACTCTCGACCATCTTCAGCAACTTCATCGCATGCTTCGCGTCCAGACTTCGAAACGATATCCTCGTTTGACCCAGAGAACGAAGCCCTCATGTCAACTCGCCAACTTGACACTGTAACGAAAGATATAGCGAAAATGCGATCCAGCGCACAGAAGTATGGGCATTACAACCCACCACAGCCGGTGGAAAGAATCAACACTTCGGCATTGGGCCGAGCTTTTCCAGACTTCAGTTCCGCCAACATGACGGATGATGACAACTCGATGTCGATTGAGATTGGAAGAGGCCTAAAACACACGCCTAGCAAGCTTGGTCGGTCTGAGGTAGAGTCGAATGCTGAGATTAGCCTCGGTGATGACAGCCGCTACGAAATCACTGCGACACCTCCAGCACGACCCAATCCAATTTCGAGAAAGACCGGTCAAGCTGAGCTGAGTCTGCGGAAACAAGCCCAAATGAGACGCGCTTCATTGCCGCAAAAGGAGGCTGAAGAGATTGCAAAGACTGCAGGTCCAGCTGTCGCCGGCGGAAAGAAGAGCAACGAGAGTCGCCCACGTACTCTGGCGGATGCGCATGCAAAGGCCGCGTCCGAGAATGAAGATCCACAAGCAGAGAGACCACCGACGATTACAGTCCCGTCTAAAAGTTCACGCTTCGGCAACGGCAAATCGCGACAGACATCGAATGGACCAGTAGAACTGCCAGACAAGTTTACGTCTGCGAATGCTCTGTTGCAAACGATTGGCAAGGATAAGCGCAGTGCCACGACTGTAACACAACCTCAACCCACAGCGACCCATGCCACCACGACGACCACAGGCAATCTCACGGCCCAGTCGTTCATGCTTCCAGATCTGCCCAACATCACCGAACTAGTCTCTGGCACTTATCATGATGGCACGCCAATATTCTCACGTCATACTCAACCTCGTTCCAGATTTATGTCCGGCTCACACGCAAGAAGACCAGCAGCTTCGAGACAGACTTATGCTAAAGTTGAAAGCATACCTGTTCCTAATGACGAAAAGGCAATATTCGCTTCGCTCCAGCTACTCAAAGACAAGGTGGCTTATCTCGAGGCTGACAAGGCCGAGTACGAGCAAAAGTTCATCGATTACGAAAAGGAGATCGCTCAGTTGAGAGCTGACCTGCGGTACCGAGAAGTTCGAAGAAGAAGTGACAGCGCGCTTGGAACCACAGACGAGGAGGATGATGTAGCTAGACCTGACTGGAAGGTGGAGAAGACACGTAAGTAGCCACATCGCTCAATTAAACAGGAACTAACACTTCCCAGGACTGGAATCGTCGGCGCAGTCACTTCAGGATCATCTCGATCGTGCCAATCGCAAGATCTCTGTGTCGGAAATCTCTATCAAGCGTCTCTCCCAGGAACGAGATAACATCATCGCTCAGCTGGGCGTTGCATTCTACAATGCAGAAGAGCTGAAAGCGGAAAACGATGAGCTAAGACAGGAAAATGAAGAGTTGAAACTGCAGCTCGCGCAGCTGAACAATGAGCGGCGCGTGGAGACCGAACATTGGAACGACAAAGAGACCGAGCTGCGTGGCAAGATCGAGCGCAGGGATGGTACTGTAAGAGAGATGAAGGACTTGACGAAAGAAATCTGGCGAACAAGAGCCACGCGTAATGATGCTCCTGCGGCAACGAAAGAGAAGCGAAAGACAGAACCTCGTCAACCAAAAGACAGGAAACCATCCGCCGCCCACATTGGGCAGAATACTCAGATGAAGATCTCAGACAGAGTCCACGAGGAGCTACGAAAAGCAATGGTGGATCAAGAGGGTCTGGAAAATAAGCTGCAACATCGGCGCACCAGCCCAAAGAAGTCGAGATTAGAGCAGCGTGCAGCGGACGACAAGCGCCCATCTATACCTAAGAGCGCTCAGGAAGAGGCTGACCTTTACGATGCGACGGATCTGCAGTCGACTACGGACATTGGAAGGTCTGGTCACGGACTTGGGAAGCCAGTGCGGACTGAGCAAGGAGGAGCAACCACTGCCCGCTCTGACGCTCCTACAGGAACGATTAACGAGACATTGTTGACTCTTATGGAAGAGGGCGCCATCAGCAAATTGCGGCAGGTCTTGGAAGATGAAAGAGCATGGCTAAAGAAGAAGAAGATTGAGCTTGAGAGTCAACAACCGCAGGACAAAACAAGCCAATCGGTCAACGTCACGCAGAGGGACAATTTGCCTCGCAGGCACTCAGCAAAGGACCTCACGAGAAATCTAACGGTGCAATTTGCGGATGACGAACTTACCGGGCGATTCAGCCTCCCAGCTAGACTGGATCACGATTCGACGATTGAGCCTGAGAAGGGTAATGAAAACGAAGAGGTAATTCTTCCATATGGGATATCATAACTGCAGCTAATCGTGAAAAGGTCACAACTCACACCCAAAAGGACATCGACCAGTCAGCTCTCAGCAACTCCAGCAGAAAACGCCGCAGCCTGCCAGAGATGACATCAGCCTTCATCCTCCCCGACATAACCATGAACCTCAACGACCCCGCCGTCTTTGCATCCTCCATGAAAGCCGACCCAGCAGTCCCACACGACAACAAAAACTGCACCGTCTGCCACGACGCGCTCCCCTTACCCACCCAGGCCACCAAACCCGCACCCACCATCCCCATCCCGATCCCCATCCCAGTATCCACCCGCATGCCCCTCCCCACACCCACTTCCAACAACGAAGACCCCACCATCCGCCCCTCTCAGCCTCCCTCTCTTGCTCTCGCTACCGTACTCAAACAGCTGGAAGACGAGATCGCGCATCTTAGATTGGAGCTGGCGGGGCTGGAGAGGGAGTATAGGATGCATGACGTTAGTTTGGGGAAGAGGAGGAGGAGGGATTTGGTGGGCAGGATTGGGAGGGTGATGGGAAGGTTGGAGAGGAGGGGGGATATGGTTTATGGGCTTTATGATGTGCTGGAGGGGGTTAAGGCGGAGGGAATAGGGATAGGGATGGGGGAGAAGGAGGTGGAGGAGACGTTGAGGAGTTTGGGGCTAGGGGGAGACGTTAGCTTGAGGAAGAGTGGAATTAGGGGTGGTGGGGAGAGGGAGTATGAGGGTGGTGAGGGCAGTGGGGATGAGAGTGAGGACGAGAGTGGAAGCGAGGGTGAGGAGGAGAAGGAAAGGCAGGAGACGGGGCCGTTCGAAGGGTTTGAAGACAGTTTGGGGAGTTTGGGCGTCGGGAGGGAGTAGTGGGCCGACGACACTGTCGGTGTTGTGAAGGGTGGAAAAAAAGGAGCTATTGCTACAGCCAAGGGGAATGGGGACGGCGTTTTTCGCGTCAGACGGTTCTGGCGTTACAAGAGCTGAGGGTGTTTGGGTACTTTTTCACGTTTGTTTGCGGGCCCTCGCTTCTATTTTATTCTTCCTCGGGGCTACGGATCGGGCTGCATTGGATTGTTGCAAGAGTTGAGCGATCTGGGCTTGCTCGTTGTTCTGAGAAAAATGGGACAACGGACCTGTCGCTTGGGTGCGTGCCTTGTAGAGATGACAGGAATGGCCTGGCTGGAACTGGAACAGTGGGAGACTTGACTTGGTTCTTCTTGATCTCATCGTCCTTGGCGGGATTGTTACGTGCCCTTCCTCCTCTTTCTTTTGAGGGAGGAGGTTTGAGGCTGTTTGTCCGCGCCGGATGAGGGAGACAGACAAGTATGGGTCTTCGTGTGTTTCGAGCTGGCTTGGTGGGTAGAGTCGTTGTTGTGGCATTGAAATTAAAAAGGTCCGGCAGCTAGGTTTTGTAGCTACAACGAGCAAGTCTCTCTGCTTTGCTAAACCCTGTGCCTCTTTTTGAACAGTTTCGAAAATGATGCAATTTGCGCCACCCAAAGGTTTTCCTTTTTTCCTATGTTCAAGCAAGCCCGTTCCCTCTCCATTGTAGCTCCTTACGCGGCTACCTAAGTAATATTCTGCTCCACGAAAGCTCCAACGTTTGGGTTTACAAACTATTGATTTTCCCCCAATCTCCTTTAGATTCAAAATTGTTCATCTCATGTTCACAATCAAGGGGCTCGACCTAACACTTGGGCTCTTCAGGCTAACGTGGGATGTATCGAGGATAAATCACCAGATGAGTGGAAACTCTCATATCCCCTTTCTAATTATGTAACAGTGCAGGGGTCGGTGCAAAAAAATCACGGCTAGATTGAGCTCTGGGGGTCGCCCGTATACTGGAAAAAAAAAATTCTATAATAAACGTTTCCTTGAAAGCGTGGAAAGTATACAGCAAATCATTTGAATACCTGTTTTCAACCTGTGTCCACGATGAGGAGGTCCCCCAGGAGGTCGAAGACTCGGCTTGAGGAGAACCTAGCCGTGATCTCTTGCACCGACCCCTTGGTGCTTGGTTTGAAGAAGCATGTACGATGTTTACGATTAGATATCTGCCTTTTCCAAACTCATGGGAGTATGTAAGGATCAAATACGAAAGATTTGCGAAATAAACGCGATGCGTAAAATGTATGTACCGCCTATACAACAAGATTAAGGTTGTCTTTCTCTACGTGAGGTTCGAACTTATCTACATTCCTCCACTCATGGTTCATACCGCTTCTATAGAAAAGGACCAATAAAAACTCTAGGTCTCATGAACGGTAGCGTGCCGTGCAAGCAGGTCACGGACATTTCGCGTAAGCACAAGGTCGCCCCGCGGCGACGACGAGTCGCAGCTCTCACAGGCAAGAGCATGGCGGGCTGTTGCGAGGCGGAAGGTCAGGATGGTAGAAGAGCGCATGGCGGTATAGCTCGTCGTTACTGCTCCAATTCGATCTCCCCTGCCAAGATCCGTCGAGGGTGGGAGCTGGCATATGTACGGCGCACCGGCACCGTGGGCCAGTGATCGGCAACATCTCAAGTCTTTGCAGAGATAAGACAGCTCCGTGCCTGACTTGGGATTGCATGGTTTGAAACCATGCTTTGCCAGTCAAAAGAGGGGATGAAAGGTTGTGCCCCTCTTGAGCCAGGTATGTTAGCGTAGACTGTGGTCGAAATAGTGTATGGGGACCCCCGCATGGTCGGAGTCCGAAAACGCCCACTGCCGGCTGCACGTGCTTTCAAACTGTCGCCTGCTGCATGCGCCCGCAAATTCTAAACCACTAAAATTCAAGCTGAACCAAGTAGTACTAAGCACAGGGCGTCTTCTTAATTGTGCAAAGATAATATGTAGGATTTGAGTCGTTGCGAGCTGCTTCCGACCACCGCAATTCTTGTTGGAAACGATCTTCAACGTTACAACAGACGGCGTATACGCTGTGGTGAGATGAACGTCACCATTATTGTGCCAATCTAAGAAACATCGTAACAGTCGCTTCACTAATCGCACTTTGAAAAGCAAAGCCGCAGTGCGGGAACATCCAGAAAGCGTCCACGTTAATCCTGATGCATTTGAGCCTGGTACCGGGGACGTTGTTGATGATTTGACTAGCTCTCTCGCTGGCCAAGCGTCGCGGCAGACGAGTTTTGCGCCATTCACCAAACACTACAACCCAGGCAGACATAAAAAGCTTTGTTCCTATGAATCTTCCGGCCGAAAAGCCCGAGGCGACAGGATTCATGTTGCTGAGAATCAAGCACACTGATATTGTGCCCTGCCTTCACCCTTCCAACATCGTTGAGGGTTAAAGGCAGGCATTTCCGCTTGTATCTTCAGCAGCTGCTCATCCTCGCAAGACAGTGATCCCCGCTGCCATGGACTCTGACTCTGTTTCAAGTTTTCCTTTGGTATTCTTGAGATGCTGTTCTGCGGTGCTAGCTCCTTTTATCGCCTCACATGCACCTGAGGCTTTCTCGGAGAAATATCGCTGTGGTCACCGTAATAGTTGGTCGTACCCCCTCGAGGCACGCTTTCAGTAACTTAGCTCAAGAAGACACCGCTTTGGTCCGTTGATGTTTTAAGCAAATATAAATCGACACTTTGGATTGCAGCGGTCACAAGAAGTGCGCACTTCATGGATAGAAGTTTGAAGTGCCTACAATGTGGCTAGCACCAGGAGCTATTTGCACAAATATACACCACAAATAGAGCAAGAGTGTAAGACAAGGCTGGATTCGAAGTTGAATATTCCTGAACTTGACACGCTCCATGTCTAGCCCGCTGAAATTTGATCTTGTACTGCATTCGAATACTGCGAAGAGACGGCAAGCGACTCAAGCACACCCAGCTAACTCCACCAATCTCGGTTGCTGGACTTAGTCGTCTACGACCTAGTTGCATTCTCGCCTTCGCAGACACCGTTCTAGGATACCAAGTCAAAAATGGCCAAAAGTTGAACAGGCCTTTATCAAAGAACGTGTGCATGGAAAAATCGGGAGAAAAGGGCCGCCAGCCTACGTACCAGGATCAGTGTGCAGCAGTAGAAAGTTCCGCCGCAGCGTTGTTGACTGTCTTGGGACACGCTGCACACGGTGGACGGCCCGAGACTAACCGGTATACTGGTGCAACAGGCGAGCGTTTCACCGCTGGGGCAGCTGTAACGTGGTGTCTTCGCGGGTATGGCGGCAGCGATGCCTGCGAGGGCAGAAAGCCCAAGTATGACGTGGAGACGCATGGTAGCTAGCTTGGATGGGTCCTTCAAGCAAGCAGTTAGTGCTTGTATGCGCGAGCGTAGGTGCCAACAATACCTGAGGTGCGAAGTTGATACGGCAATACAACTTGCGAGATTGTAGAGTGCAGGAGTTGAAAGGATTTGGTGGAGCGAAACGACGGTGCGAGCATCCCGAGCTCTTATATGTAGTATGCCGAGCAATTAAGGATCGTTGCGCGAAGCCAAGAATCCCGAGTCATATTAGTGCTTGCATTTTCCAGCTGAAAAGTTTATGTGTTAAGGCCAGTACGTCGTATTAAGTCGCATGTTGGCGTGCATGGGTTGGCGGCTATATAAGCTGAGCTATTATTGCTTTTGACCAATTGGATCTTACAGTGCGTTAAGTCGCCGCCAGATTAGTAGCGATAATGAACGCAATGATACTGTCGCGACGGGCGCACCTTTGGCTCTTGACTTTGTAGGGGCTCACTGGGTACTATGTTACGTAAGGTTTATAATGCGAAGTGGTCGGATGATGGCAATGATCTACAATCGATCGGCGTACTGTGTTACCCGGCACCGCACTTCTGGGCCTAATATTGCGTTACGAACCCGTAAGATGGGGAGAATGTAAGGAAGTGACCAGCGAAATGTATGGAGGTGACAAAATGTGTATTAATGCAAGCCCCCAAAATCTTATATTTCACCCGCCACACCATAGCAAAAGAGCTTCGTTCGCAACGATTCTTGCACCCTCCGCTTCGCTCCGGGGCGCTGAATATGTTCTCTGCCTTACCGCTCGCCGCAGGGCAGAGGCCTATGTCTCGCGCGAGTGTTGCCCCTCCGCCTCGCGCATGCCTCCGGGGGGCCCCTGGCCACCCCCTCCCTTCGGCCTCGGCTGGGGGGCCCCCACACTCTTGCTAAGCGCTATTGTGTACAACGCGGCAATGCAAGCCACTACGCCTATCACCGCCCGCAATCTTATTCAGCATGTTAATCAAAGCAGTATTACAAAACTGAACAGTATCACGAACAGCCTTACAAGTAGCATTATAAACAGTATTATGAGTAGTATTATGAACGGCGTAGCAACTTACCAGCATAGGTACTAAGAGTATCACAACTTAGAAGTGGTAAGTAGTATTACGAACGGCGCTAAGAGATAATCAGCGCTGTAAGTAGCGAATAGCGTTACAAGCAACTGTACTAATAGCGTTATAATTTACTAGTCGCGTTATAAGGAGTGAGGAGCAAAATAAACAGCGCTATAAGTAGTAAACAGCGTTGTAGACAGCGTTGCTAATTATTAATAGCGTCGCGAATTGCCCACAGCGTTGCGAGCAGCGTTATAAATTGCGAACAGCACGCCAAATTGCTATATACACCCTAGATACCCACTAAAGTAATTTATCTACTTAATAGATAAATTATGTGCGCCAATACGCCACACTTTACGCCTATCACCCACAAATCGTTGCCGCGTTGTACACGTAACACGTCCCTCCAAAGTGTTTGTGGCTTGATAAGGACTCAGCCTTGTCTGGCGTACACTAGGAACGGGTGGCGCGCGGGAGGCGTCTCTAGTATCACTTTTGTCACCTCCATACATTTCGTTGGTCACCTCCTTACACTCTCCCGTAAGATAGGGGAAGCCGGGGACTACATCCTTTATTGGCGTCAGTTATTGTCTGTCTCATAAGGGTTCGGGAGTGGTGTTCGAAAAACTCACCAGATTTATGCGAGTTGCTCCGTAGGACCGATGCCAGTAAATGATTGGTGGGCCAACTCGTCTCAGTCCTCGGAGATCGTGAAGCAACATAACACTACTGCAATGCAATGCAAGCTTATCCCAAAACAAATTCGGTCTCCGGCGATCTATACTCGTACGGAGCATGTCGATGCAGCTGACTTGGCTGTCTCCTTGTCATTTTTCCAACCTAGTGGATAGGACTCTACCTGTACTATTCACCGTTGGTAAACATCTTGCCGATCTTGCCAGAGCGCATCATATAATGGGTGTCACGAGGCCACATCGCCCTAGTATTGGCTGAGGAAGCTCGCTCCGTTTTCCCAGACACAGTTTGAGTTGTATGCAACATGGGTATACAGCTCCCCGTGCTCCGTTTGGTGACCCTACCGATGACTACTGCTCCACCCGGCGATACGAGATTCAGAGATCAGCGCATTCTTGGGTCTACTGGTACCAGATAGCCCGAGTCGCCGTCGCTGCGGTAGAGGGCAAAGAATCTCTTCGTTGGATGTACAAAGTACCAAGATAGCTGCCCTAATTCGAAAGGGCGATCGCGGGTCAAATCATTGCCGACGGAGTTTTCCTGCCCAAGCAGCACGGAGACCTATTTTGTGGGACTATTTGGCAGAGGCTGTCTTTCGAAGATCATCTGGTGGAGGCCGTGATGACTCGCGTTGGCAGAAAGCGTTGCTGAACATCGTTGAAGCCCCGTCCGAGGCGTTGGCAGTAACCGTCGACTGTGAAGCCCGGTTGATAGCGGAGACTTTTGGCAACTGCGGGTTGTTGATAGTGGCAGCCGCGAGCTTTTCACGCCTTTGACGTTTGCATCTGCTGATGTGACAAAGTCTGGAGATGCCTTAGCCGTTGAAGGCATCAGAGCGCCCACACCCGCCGACAATCATTGCTCTAGGCAGTGGAGAGCCCTTCGAAGATTTCAAGAGCTTGCGGTTTTGAAATTGGAAAATGCTGCGAGTTACCGCCTTGTTGTTAACCAGAAACTGAAGGATAGAGTGCATATAACTGAATGTGAACAGTTGCCCCGGCGAACATTGTTTCTAAAGTACTTCTGGCTTGCCGCTGCTGTAGGTAGTGCTCACTGCTGATGTGTCTTGAAAGTCTCCGATTGCATGCGGGGGGGTTGAGCAGGTAGACAGCAAGGTCGCCGAGCGCTTGATGCGCCTGTGTCGACAACGCTGCCTGGCTTTAGCGGTGGAAGGCTAGGGTGAGAACAGCGCCAGTCTTTGATCACAGGGGCAGCTGGCGTTTCGGTGCTGGCTTTGGAGCTACTTCCACCAGCTCAACTATGCATTATGGAGGCTGTGCCGGCTAATCTTTTCATCATGTTCGTTTTCATCTCTTGTTCATTGAAGAATTGTTCCCTCCGGTAGGGTGTGGACGACTTGTCAAGTTTCGATCTTGGCCCTTTTGCCTTATCGGATCTAGCGGCCTTCAAATTCGTGAGATTCGTGGTGACTATACCAGGAAAACAGGTAACATATCAGTCATCAAGCACTTCTTCCAGCACCTGAGCCAATCGCTCCGCAATCTTGCGTCCCCCCTCCGTGCTCGGCTCCGCACGTGCCACATAATCCCCCTCCTCTTTCCCATCAAGCACCTCAAACAACGGGAACGGGAACACCTCCGTCCCAGGAATCACAATCTTCTTCGTCCCCAACTCAAACACCTTCCGAATCGCAGTCTGCAGCTGCTTCGGATTGGAATCGTACTTCAGCGCCGCGAGCTGCGGATCCGCCCAGCTACTCTGTCTGCCGGCGCCCGACTCCAGCGGGTAGTAAATCATGCATACGACCACTGCACGCGGTTTCTGTGCGTCGTCTGCGGGGAGCATACGCACGACGTAGTCTTGCACTTTGTCCCGGAACATCTTTACGAAGTAGGACAGCGCCCAGGCCGACCCGTTTTCGATGCTGGATAGCGAAGTGAGGTGCGCGAGACGCATCATGTTAACCATGGTGCTCAAATTTGGTCTCAGAGCAATGTCATTGGCGCCTACGGAGACGACGAGCACGTCGCGGCGGGTGATGTGCGTGCGGATGAAGTCATCTTGCTTTAGGAGTTCGGTGTCGCGTTCGCGTAGGAGAGTTTCTTCGACTGCGCAGTTTAGGGCGGTGGCTTTGGAGCCTAGGTAGTGGTTTAGCCAGTAGGCTACATCTGGCTTGAGGCGAGGATGTTCGAGGACGTCGTTGTGGATCGATGGGAGTTCGGCGGGCGAGGGTGTGATGCTTTCGACCCAGTATTTGTTGTCCAGGGAGGAATCGCCAGCGAAGTAGATTATTGATTTACCGGGTCTTGTTTCTTTTATCTTGGTATGGAACGTGGATAAGCCGCTGATGGGGTGGCCTCGGAACTGGCCGTAGAATTGGTAGGGATTGATTTTCTCCATTTGGGACGGAGTTGAATGGTATTTTGGTATTAGACTTGATATTATCAGAAAGGAGACTTGTTTCTTGAGGCCTGTATACATGTCAATCTTGCGCCACTGAATCTTTGCCTAGGGGTAAGAGAATCATTGTGAACACATGGCCAACACCCGCCCCGGCGTGGATGAGGCGTGGCTATGTAGTTGCTACGTCATTTGTGAGGCACACAATGTCTGTAGGTACTCGTTGCAAAGAGACATTGCAGGTACTATGAAGTATATGTCCTGCGCCGTCCTTGCAATCCCACCTTTCATCTCGTCGTAGCAACTTGTCTCCCTTGAACAACCATGTTGCACCGCTCGAACATTATGCCCATCCGGTATGCCAAAAAAAGCTCTGTTACCACACTGCCTCGCAGTGGGACTCGCGCTTGCCTGGCGCGGAATCCTGCAGGATGTGCCGCACAGCCTCCTCATTGCAATTAGTATAAGGTGCGTTGACTGCTACCATGTTGCCTAAGAAGTCACAAAGGTCGCTATACCCCGAAAATGACATCTGGACAGTGGCCTGCTCTATTCATTATTGCGCAACTGCTATCCGTCATTGCCGCACAACAGTGCTATTGGTACAACGGCAGCGTTGCGATAGACTACGTTGCCTGTCACCCAGAGGCAGGCCAGAGCTCCTGCTGCAATCAAAACGAGGTATGCCTCGAGAATCACCTATGCTACGGCGCTCTCGGTGTGGTGTATCGCGGCGCATGCACAAACTGGAGCGGCGGTAGTAGCTGTCCAGAATACTGTATAAAAGGTATGTCCGATCGTAGCGAAAGTGTACATAGTAGACCACTGCGCTTATTCATTCTGATCGGTCAATAGATCAAGATAGGTGGGTAAACCTCTACAGATGTTGGCCTGGTGAAACTTGGTGGTGCGGTAACAGCACTGAGTGGGGAGGTCCGGATACACCGTGTGGTGTGAATGGAACGAAATTCACGCTGAGCGATTTGGGCGCGGATCGTATTGTATATCTAAATCAGACTGCGTCGAACTCTACGAACGCCCCTGCCGCATCTGCAAACTCTTCCTGCAACTCATGTACGTTCTATCCTTTCATCTGAGCGGCCATGGCTCACACTACCGCTAGCTTCCTCGTCCTCGTCAGGGACCGAAATCGCCATTGGTGCTGGTATAGGGGTACCCCTCGCCCTCATAGTGCTAGGATTGTGCACATACATCCTTATTCTCCATCGGAAGCAGAAGAGCTCTCATGAACGGAAGCCTCTGGGCAGACACGAACCTCTTGATGAGATGGCGCAGCAGCGCGCTTCTGGTTACGAATACGAACAAGCTATTTATCCTCCTCAAGAGCTAAGAGGCGCTTCGCTAGCAACGGAGATACCAGAGCTTGGAGAGACGTCAAAACCGGTTGAACTTCCACGAAGCTACAGAGGAGCGTAAGATTTGTTGAGGCAATCTTATCAGATTATATACCTTGGCTCATATGCTAAGGTTAGGCGTTGTCGGATTGAGAGATAGCATTTTCTGACAGCTAAACCCTGGGCACGGTTTCGATATGCTAGATATGTGAATAATGATTAGATCTTGCATACCCATTAAAAGCCGAAGAGGCGGTCTTTGATGTCTTGCTCGATGCAGTGCAGGTATGACGTTCGGTACAGCTTCCCCAGAAAGGCCAGTGATGGCTTAGCGGTTGTGGTCGATCCCGCGTGGCTATCGCTGCTCAAGAACACCAGACCTGGAGTGCACTGGCAATCCGACCCTGTAGGAAGGATAAAAGGCTGGAAGTCGCTCGTAACAGTGACGTGCTTCGAATGCCTTCAGTAGAGTTTCAAGCCCAAATGGGCCGCCTTCTACTGGCTTCTTCCGGTCTGCGCACCCATTTTACACTTCGTGGTTACCAGTGCGACGTTTCAGCTACGCGGTGGTCGAGGCGGTTATGCAGGAATTGTGCAACATCTCGCTGGCGAGAGGTTGAAGGAAAACTCTGCTGTCGAACGTGCCATGCCGTGCAAAGACGATCGCTGTTGGCGACGGGAATGAGCTCATTTCCAAATAGCTTCTGCTGCCCTTCACTGGCGCATCTCGTGCCACGTCGATTGTAGATCCTCATGTTTAGAAGCCTTCGCTTCTATTAGGATGTGTTGAGCGATGTCATCGGAAAACCCTCATGAGAATACATCGTCCATTTTCGCGTCTCGTCCTCCGGCAGTCTGCGCAGCTTGGGCTGCAGCGGTCTCAACAACAGGCAGAGCGGCTGTCTTTTCTCTTGCGGCCATCTCTTCACTAATAAAGCAACCCAGCCCAGTAAAGGCCTCGCATAAAGCTCGGGCGCAGTACGCTTGAACATCGTATCCGCCAGCTGTATACTGCACATCAGTTTTGGCATTCTTCAGCCAGTCCCAGTCATAGTCGTCTTGAAGTTCGAAATACTTCTTAGTATCCGAGAGCCCACCAAAGGGATCGTACGGCTTCTCTGGTTCAGCCTTGCGCTCCTTCTTCAAACCCTTAATCTTTCCTGCACCGTTCGAACCGTCATCCACATAGAGTTCCTCGTAAAGCCTATTCTGCTGCTTTTGCTGCTGCTCAAATGCAGTCTTACGGGCAGTGATGCGCTTAGCAGTCAGCCGCTGGGCTTCTCGAGCAATTTTGGTCGGATCTTCTTTGCTGGTCGCAAGCTTATTAATCATATCTTGCCTCCCTTGCTCTCGTTCTTGACGCTCATCCTCCTCCTCTTGCCGTGCTGCTTCTCGCCTTAAACGAGCCTGCTCTTTCTCCGTAGCTTGAACGATCTCAAAAGATCGAGCGTCTTGACCCGCGCGCTTTCTGTTTCGCTCGATCGCATCTCTGTTTTCTTTCTCAAAATTCTTGACCCACTTTTCGGTCTCGGGCTTATCGATGTTGTTGATAAGATTGTAGGTTTTGTCCTCCGCGTCGTTCAGGTACTGGTTGTAGTCGTCTAGGTCCTCGAAATCTTCCTCCTGAAAGTTGAATCTGTATGGCATGTTAACCCTGGCTTCATACTTGATATCGATACCCATTCGTGGTCTTACATTATAGCTAGCCTACGCCGTATATCCACCTCCCTTTCCACCTGCAGATCTGCGAATGTCTGTTTATGGAACTGGAGCTTACGCAGCGTGCAGTGACAACCTGCAATCGGGCAGTTGGCCGGACCATGGGAGAAAATGCGATCAACGCAGGACTCGCACATCTTGTGGTAGCAGATGTTGTTGATTAGGAACCGCATATTGGGGTTTAGGTAGCGGGAGGACTTGCAGACAGGGCAAATGTCTGGCATCGAAACCGTATCAGCAGGCGGATCAATACACAAAGCTGACATGAACCGCTCAAGCTCACCTTCCCCATCCTCACCACTGCTCTGCCTCACGGCCGCGGCGCCGTTGCGCTGAGCGACCTTCGACATGGTTGACTTGGCAGATGTCGAGGTGCAGAGGGAGTGTGAAGGGAGGTGAGATGACGTTGAAGTTGAGAAATGTTGATGACAAAGACGTTCTCGAATTCGACGATCGGACTTCCACACTTATCAGCCTCACGATTCCTGTTACTATCTACACTTCGACATCTCCAACAAAAGCACTACTTACACTCTGCAATGATGAGTACAGTAAAAGATAGCTTGGTTGACCTGGAGCGGCACCGTCTGCGCCTGGAAGAAAATGTTGCAGCACTAAGGCAAACACTCAAATATTGGCAAACATGGGAGGCGGAATACGAGGGCCTTAGGGAGGAGTTATCGACCCTCAAGGGCACGCCAACTGCAGATGACTTGGTAAGAGCTGGGCTTGCAGATTTGGACGGCAAGACCTGCTGAGCAGGCATTAGGTGGGCATTGCCAGAGACTTCGAGGGAACGTATCTCAATGAAGGAGGTAAGAGGCCGGACACGCCAGGTTAAATTGCTTGCTAAGGTAGCCTAGAGATCAGGGACCTTCTAGGCATACATAAAGGATCTCAACGTACGACGAAGCAGGTGGTAGACTTGCTATCACGAAGAATCGAATGTTGGTCATTCACCATAACCTACAGACACGCATCCGCCTATAACTACTCACTCGTATTAGATGTCCAACGCAATGTGCAGTCGGTCCAAAACCAGCTGGATACTGCGGCAAAAGAACTGGACAAGGTCGACCTCGTTAGCCCACCAGAGGTACTCACAGAAGAAGGCCTTCCCGTGACAGAAATCCGGGAGGAACTTGATGAGGATGGAAATGTCATATGTGAGTGCTGTTTTCGAAGTTTCCTTGATAAGCATGAGCTCACAGCGTACTAGCGAGCTCAACAACAAGGCCTGGCGATCAAGCACCGCAAGTTGCTGAAGCATTAAGGAAAGCTGGGGTCCCTGAAGATGTGCTTGATGGAGTCGCAGATAGTCCGAGTCAAGAACCGCAGCAGTCCACCAAGACGGACGTCAAGTCAGCTGCCATCGGAGGTAAATCCACAGACGGGCCCCCGCAGGGTTCTGAGAAATCTACGAGAGCGTCAAGTTCAAGCGATCGGCCAGCAGTGCCTAGGAAGAAAGTCTCCTTTGCCGAGGGTACGAAGCAGACCCGCGAGCTCAAGTCTATTACGCGCCATCATCCAGCCATTCCCAAAGAACGAGAACCCGTGCCTGCTCAGCCTGGTCTCAAATCTGAAGTGCAAACTCTAGTGGCTCAGCTGGAAGCTGCCGAGAGTGACATAGACGATGACGAAGTTCCAAAAGGCGACACGCCTGAGGAGGCTACCCTTCGTAGAGAAATGTTGCAATACAGTCTCAATGAGGTCGGCAGCGTCGTGGCTGAGCTGGAACTGGAAGAAGACGACAGTGATTGGTCTAACGACGAAGACTCTGATGTAGGCATGGACGAAGACGTGAGCAGCATTGAGGACGAAGACGAGCATGGCAGAACCCAGCGACGAGTCGTGGGCGATGACCACCGGCAGAGGATGCTGGACCTTGAGAAGCAACTGAATGCTCGAATGTTGGAGAATGTTGGACCAAACCCGGACGCTGCTACGTTAGCTGATTATGCCAGCGACACTAGGCGGCTTGTCGTACGCGATGATGACGTTGTCCCCACGACTGGATCGACTCCAGCCAAGAGTGCACAAAAGAAGGGTGTGAGGTTTGCGGAGAACCTTGACATCGCTCCTGCACAAGCTAGCAGAGAGAGCACGAGCAAAACCGGGACCAGCCGTGCTTCAGCCCAATCGACACCGGCAGTAGCAGACACCATCCAGGAACGAGATTCAACTGGATCTACCGAGCAAACACCAACCGATTCTAACAAGCGAAAAGTATCCCGCTTCAAGTCTAATCGCACAACAGGTGCTGATGACGGACACGCTGGACCGAGTGCTCCAAAACAGAAGGCAGGTACAGCTCCCATCTCAGACCGCCTCAAGTCCCAGCTTGAATCAGCACCTCGGCCGCCAGCCGAACCATCCCGCCCAAGGACGATGCCCGAGGGCCCACCAGGGCAAACCATGTCAACCTCCGTGATCGAGCGCGCCGTATCACCAGCAAAAGCTGCCCCGCCAGATCACGATGACCTGGATCCAGCGCTCTTGCAGCAGGAAGTAGCGACAGAGTACTACCGAAAGCGCAACGCCATGATCCAGCAACAAGGCGGGTTTATGCCGACACAAGAGGAGGAAGATGATCCTCTCTACGAGGAGGTGAATGGGAAGGTGAGGAAGGTGAGTCGTTTCAAGGCTGCGAAGATGAGGGGCGAGGGAGCTATTTAAATCGGTTACAGTACGTGTCAAGCCCTAGAACAAGGCCTCCATACTTTCGTCAAGACATTTACGCAGGCTTGAAAAGTTTTTCGTCTCAAGACGGGCCTGTCTCTGAGTTTAAGATGTTTACCACACTGTTCCCACCGCTTTCCTTTACCCTTGGACATCCAATTAATCTGCGGCACTTCTCTTACCTTTTGAATTTGGAACCTCTCAAGATTCTGATGCACAGCTCTACTCAAGTCAATTTGAGTAACTTTACCTGTCTGCATTACTACAGACCATGTTCCAATATTGAAACAAGTGGGCTCTCTGACGCACTGCTCTTTGGCAAAAACTGTAGGCAATGCGATACGTTTCACCCTCTACAGACACGTGTACTTTGAAATAGCTTTGAGTAAAGCCTCTCCCGGAGAACTATGCTGTATTTAGATGCCGTAGGATGCGCGTTCTTATAATATGTAACCATATGTCTGTACGGTGTGCTGTGCGCTGAAGATGTAAGACAGTACCAACCGTATAACAACTTGCATTGGGTTATCCTTCAATCCAACTGTTGCCTCAGCTGGCGGTGAATGCAAAAACCTCTTATCCAAGGACCACATGCAACGTAAATCTAGAATTACATGCCAGGCTGACAGCCGTATCTACACGCTGAAGCATAGACATATCTGCCTGTAGCCCCTCCGGTTCACGCAAAACCCAGATATGTGTCACAGGGGCTGCCTGAAGACTGTTCAGGGCTTGTACTGTCTACGCAACACTCGACCTCCCCCGCCTCAGTAGCACGCACGACCTAGTTTCTGATGCCTGCGTGTCTATTTCAACGGGGTTGTTTGCGACTTTCGGTAAGCTTTGCAGCAAAATAGGCACGGAGAAAGGTTCATATGTCCAGGTATATGGTAGGGTCTCACGATTGAATTCCCACTTCTTGAATTACGGCGGAGATATCTACACAAGCGCCTGCCCCCTGAACATGCCCTCCCTAACCTCCTTTACAATATCCTTCCTGTCTCCCTTCCCAACCAGCACAATGCCCCTGCCTCTCCTGCCCATCCTGCCAGTTCGTCCCAGGCGGTGGATGAAATCTACCGTCGTATGCGGCACATCGTACAATATCACGTGGCGCACAGCTAGGGTATCGATACCTCTTGATCCAAGATCCGTCGTTACGAGGACTTTCGTGTTAGGAAGACTGCGTCTCGGCGGCGGCGGCTGTGTCCTTAATTCGCGGCCCGAGTTGCGAGAAGGTTGAGGAAAGCCTTCCGCGGCGGATTCATCGAAAGGCAAGGCGGCGTCGTTGGAGGGCCTTGTTGAGCCGTCAACGGAGGCTGAGGAGGAGGTGAAATTCGCAAGCAACGCCCCTTGCCTCTGCTCAGCCGTATCCCGGCTCAGCGCCTGCGCGTCAATCCCCTTGCTCTGCAGATACTCCGCAACCTCGCCCGCCTTCTCCCTCTCATTCACAAACACAATAATCCTCTTCACATCCGCCCTCTCTTTATCCCCTGCATCGTACTCTGCTGCGGCCTTGCCAATACTCCATATCGTGTCCGCACAAGCGAGGGATTTATTCCCATGATAAGGTTCTTTTTCTACGTCCACAACGCCCAGCTGCACGCGTCGGGGGATGGCGTGGAGGTTGGGGGTCACGAGACGCCGCATATCGGGAAACCGTTGGCGGAGGTAAGAGTCCAGACTCCGCGGGATGGTTGCAGAGCATAGGATCAGCTGACGGAGCGAAGGCGTGGCTCTGTCGATAATGGCCGATGTTAAGGGAGCGAAGGAGCGGTCGAAGAGGGAGTCTGCTTCATCGCAGATGACATGTGTAACGCGTGAGAGAATGTTTGGATCGCTTTCCGCAATGCTAGCGAAGAGATGGGGCGTCGAGATCAGGACGTCTATGCCGGAGGGGGAGAAGAGGCGGTTTCGGATCACTTTGGCGGTGTAGGCGGCAGAGATGAGGGCAGCGCGGAATTTGACGGTGTGTGATAAGGCTTTGGTGAGAACTCCGACTTGGGAAACGAGTTCTGAGGTTGGGAGGAGGATTATGGCGCGGGGGCGACCGGTGGTGGGATGGGGGTCGTTCGTTACTGGTGGTGGATCTACTTCGAAAATGTCGCGCTTGGGCTGTGCTTCCTCGTCTGGCTTTTCTAATGCTGCTGCCTCTGCTTCTGCAATCTCGGCCCTCTTGATGGCGTCGAGTGTAGGTAGGAGGTACGCTAAGGTTTTGCCAGAGCCAGTCTCGGCAGCGATCAGAAACTGCTCCATTTCCTTCTTCTCATCTACGTTCTGCTTTTGTCGACTCCGCTTGCCATCTAACCCTAGCAGCACCGGTATGGCGACTCGTTGAACAGGTGTTGGTGAGACATCCTTGAGTCCTTGCAGCGCTTGAGAGTAGATGGAATCCCGTATTACCGGCAGCAACGGGAACTCATTGAATGAGTCAATTTCGCTGATACGACCCTTAACTGCAGCTCGATGGATATATGAAACAGGGCTTAATGCGCTTTGCATCTTCAAAGCCTTGTATGCCTCAGATCCTTCTTTCTCTTTCTCTGGCTTCTCTCTACCGCGAGTGGCACGTTTCAGCTCTGCCTGAGACCTGCGCTCCGGAGCATCACGAATGTTGGCTTGTCGGACGTTCATACCGCCAAATGGACTGTTGGTCCTTCGCTTGAACGGTCTGCCAGACGGCGCTGGCTTCGATGGAGGCTGGGCCACTTTGGGCGAGAGGATCATTCGAGATGGCCTGCGCTTCTGCGCCTGTGACATGGACCTGGTGGATTGCCATGATGTGTTTGATGGTCTAGGAATTGATCTTGCCAAGTACTTGAGCTCGCAGTAAAGACAGGCTGGGAGTGGTGGTTTTAACATATTCACATATTCTCCTCTGTATCAACCCTCGAAAGGTTGAGATGTGCAGGGTATGAAACAAGGTTCGAGTACGGTGGCAGAATCCCGGCACCCGTTGCTGTGTAAACAACGGCCATATCACAGACCACGTTGGGTAGTGGCCGTTTACCGCGCCCTCCATCTCCAGCGCCATATATGCAGTACTGTTCGTATGGTCAGCCACGAAGACGATCGAGGTCTACATGTGAAATATGAAAGCATTATTTTGAAGTACGGGTGCACTTGGACATCGCGCCTTGACGGTGCTGCGTTTACGGAGGAAAGCGCGCATTCCCCGCGTGCAGCACATTCCCTTACATCTGGACCTTTGCGTACGACCCTGCCATTGAGATGCCTTCAGAAGCGGTATGTTATTCCCTTGGACTAAGACTATCAATGCGATTGTGTGCTTACAACTCTTCAGGTGCAACCGCTTAGGATAAACAAGTTTACTACGTCGCCATTGTCAGCCAAAATGAGCGGGATAGCGCGACCTCTGTCCGAAGTTGCTCCCACAGAAAGGAGAAGGAACTCCCCGAGCTATATACAAGCAACAAAGGTGCGCGGAACTTCCCTCCCACGTGTAGACTCTTTGCTGAAGCGAACCTCATCACAGAAAATGATCGTCACTCGAGAGTCTTCGCCTTTCGAGGCTCCTCCCCTCAGTCCATCCACCTACGCCCTCTGGGGGAAACGGGATCATGCCTCTCCTGGTGGATTTGGATCGGAGAACGACCGTGAAAATTCTCCGTCGTCTCCGCGCCGCTCGTCCATCGAGAACCTGAAGAAAGCTTCTCGCGTAAAGAATAGCAACATGTTTGCTCGCGAACAGAAGCAGGAGTATGATCCAGCGGCCTCGCATGTTGTTGAACGACCCCTGGCGGCAGGACGCCCGTTGAGTGGTCAGAGCCCGGGTGATGCATCGGCAGGGGAAGGACTTTCGAGCTCAGGGAGGCAGAAGTATGTCGCCAAAGGTCATAGAAGAGGTGAAAGCAGCAACAACATTCCTATCTACAATCCTTCCGAATCACATTTAAAGACTGACGGGGCTCTGGAATCTTTCTCACCTGCATCTTTGCTGTACAAAGCTCAGGAGTCCCCTGCAAAGTCATCTCTCGCTGCCAATGCGCGGTTTAACAATGCAATGAGAACATCGAAGAACGAGAATGACGCTCCGTTTGGTGGTCACGACTTTGCGCATACAGACCTAATCACAAGAGGCCTCATTCGACATGCAAAAAGTGTGACTTTCGATGCTGCTCCTCCGCAAGTAAACGAGTACGAAGCGCCAACCCCTGACCCGTCATCAATAGCATCGGGCTCTAGGGAAGGCAGCTATGAGTCCACGGATGGTTATGAACATGAAAGAGACTCAGATGAAGGTTCCCTTATACGGGATGACAGCTTCGATGAGTCGCTAGAAGATACCGACAAGACTCCTGTCGTTCTACCGGAAGATTGGCGGCATATGAGTCCCGAGGCAGCAAATACGGATTTGGCAAACACCTTCGAAGACCCGTTCGAGAACGAAACCAGTAATACGCTCCTTGGTGCGGACATACTCGGCAGAAGAGATGTCCATCTTTTTCGCGCCAGCTCCATTGTTTCGAATGGGGAGAATCGACCGCTCCCTCCCCTTCCACCAGCTCAGGGAGCCTCATCAGCACCTGTGCGGTCAAACTCCAAGGATTGCTCAGCTGATGCAGAGCACCTTAATTGCGTCGAACAGTCATTCCACGCGCTCCCAGGTTCGGTGACGAGCACGAAGCCGGAAAGTCCAGGCTCGGTTGAAGTCTCCAAGCCACTTGCGGAAAGACTGCAGGTGCTTGGTTTGCAGCAATCTCAAATGAATTTCGACGCTAGTCAGCGAGCGAAGGAGTTTCCATTGAATAGCGCAGCCATTGCCAGTCCTAACGCAGACTTCAAGGTTCACGAAGACGCGGATGAGAATGACGACGTTGCTGACTTGGGGGAGTACAAGCCTCCACCACGCATTTCAAGAGAATCAATTCTAAGAAACGTCAGAAGCCACCATTTTGATGAACAGGAGATTGACTATGCAGCCGGAAACCCTCACTCTGAATCAAGCCCAATGAATGAGTATGCTGATGTTGACCCTGACTATCCAATTCCGTCCAGAGAAGCATCTTCAAATTACGAAGGCCAAGAGCAGCCTGTCGAAGCTCCTGTTACAATAAAGACCGAAGAGGAAGACCGTGACGAGGTCGATCTTTACGCCATCCCTGAAATATACATACCTAAAGAGGTTTCGCCCTCAGGAAGAGCATCCTATGACAGAGAAGGCTCCGTCGTACATCATTTGCTGCCGGATGCGCAAGAGTCGGAATATGGCGACGAGAATGACGAGAGTCGCTACTCGCCGCAGCCGGTTAGAGATGAGCAGCAACCGAGTCAACCTACTGGGATCGTTGGAAATCGGGATCCACCAACGTCAACACCTCAAGGCATTGAGTTGAACAAGCCGAACTTGGACGGCGACCGCAAGGACTCTCGAGTGAGTCTTCCCGACCTTGCCTCGTTTCTCAGCAACGACGACGACTTCAAGGACAGCTTCCGATCATTCATGACCACTACCCCGCCAGCAACTACAGAGCAGTATCTGTCTCAGCCTACACCACAGACCCTAGCTAGGTCAAGCTTGTGGTCTGAGTCTGGGTCTTTGACGCCTCAGGAACAACTTGTTCGGCCCCAATTTCCCCCTTCACGGTCAGACAGCGGCGCAGGTACGCCTGACTCTGTTATTCGTTATTCAACCCCACCACTCTCTCCTGAACCCGAATCTCCTGCTCCTGAATCTCCTGCCATTCCGGAACCAGTTGCGACAGTTAGAGCTCCGGGTGGCAAGCTCAAAACTCGCCCTTCTGCAACACCCGCCGATTTAAAAGCCATGGCCACGGCCCGAAGACAGGCCAGTGGACAAGGACCACCTCCAGAATCCGAAAGAAGCGGCATGATTCCAATTGATGCAGAGGTGCGGGATTGGCGGCAATTTGAGGATGTGGAATCGGCATCGCATACATTGGGTGATATTTCGACATTCCTAGGAGAATCACTTATGTTGGACGTGCCAGTTGACGGGCTTGGCGGTAGTTTGGGCTTAGGCTTGGACGAGGAGTTTGAAAGGATCAAAGATGGCCAAAAGGTGCCGTTGTACCCTACTCCCTCTAATGCACAGTTATATATTCCTACCAGCAGCACTGCCAATTTTTCCAGTTCCACCTGTCAAACTGCCGAACAAATCCCAGGTCAAGGCTTTACTCCGCATAGGAACCCAACTAACAGGTATATACGTTCGCAGAAAGGGTACCTCATGAGGCAGAATACCAAGGTCGTCGTTGCGACGAGCCGAAAAGTGAGCGAAGAGAATGAACCGAAGCTATCTCATAATGAACAGTCCGTAAGCTCTGGTCAATACCTCAAGCCGGCAGAAGATAAGCCTCGCAAAGCAAGCCATGAGCGTATAAAGTCCTGGACTACTGAGCCTTGGAATGGCAAGATCAGGCGTAAGAGCGTGCGCTTGTCCATGAGCAGTCCTCAGAAGTCGTTTGAACCTGGCGTTGCCCCTCCTCTGCCTGGCCAAGAAAGCGCCGTGAGTGGTCTGAGTTCACTCGATGAGAACGAAGCTTTTGGTGTAACAGAAGAGAGCGGTGAAGGGGCCGAGAGGGGAAGGTTGTTCGTCAAGGTTGTTGGTGTCAAGGACCTGGATCTAAACCTCCCTAAGAGTAAGGAATCCGGTTCATCGACGGTGCATCCGCGGGCTGACTTATTTTCCTTAGCTGAACGGATGTACTTCCAGCTCACATTAGATAACGGGCTTCATTGTGTGACAACAGCATGGCTCGAGCTCGGAAGGAGTGCACCGATCGGTCAAGAGTTTGAGCTTGTGGTTTTCAATGAGCTTGAGTTCCAGCTTACCTTGCAGACAAGGCTTAAGAGGCCAGCACCTGAGCCCGCCATTGAGCCTGTGTCTCCAAGCAAGGTTATCCGAGCTCAGAAGTCAGCCTCCTCCTTTGCACGTGTCTTCATATCCCCTAAGAAGCGGAAAGAAATGGAACGCAGGGAGCAGGAGGAACAGGAGCGTCTCGCCCGGGAGGAGATGCAGAGGCAACATGAGATACAAGCTAGAGCACGTGCAAGGCGACAGCCGTCTTCGTGGGAGCTTCTCCATGATGTTGTTGCTCCGGACGGGAGTTTTGGTCGCGCTTACGTCTGTCTCAAAAATTACGAGCAGGAGGCCTTTGGTCGGCAATTCACCGTCGACGTTCCGCTGTTCAATGAATGGACGGTTGAAGATGCCATGATTGCAGAAAGCGTGAAGAGCAGGAGAGGAGGCGTACCTAGGAGGCCTCCCTACCGCATTGGCAAGCTGGAGCTGCAGCTCTTCTACGTGCCAAAGCCGAAAGGAGCCACGGACGATGATATGCCGAAGAGTATGAGTGCATGCGTGAAGGAAATCCATGAGGCTGAGAACTCGGCTTCCAAAAGTTGGGAAGGGTATCTAAGTCAGCAGGGCGGTGACTGTCCCGTAAGTCAGAATCTCTTGAACGTTTGCGCCGCACAAATTGCTGTTCGCTGACTTTACACTTCGCAGTATTGGCGTCGGCGCCTTTTCAAGCTTTCTGGCTCCAAACTGACATCCTTCCACGAAACAACCCTACAACCACGTGCCACCATAAATCTTGCCAAAGCCACTAAGCTTATTGACGACCGCTCCTCGCTCACGCAAAAGGAGACTTCTTCACGGAATGGCGGACGCCGTAAATCTGCGTTTGCGGAGGAAGAAGAGGGGTATATGTTCGTCGAAGAGGGATTCAGAATCCGCTTTGCGAACGGAGAAACGATCGACTTCTATGCTGACGACGCCGAGAGCAAAGACGGCTGGATGAAAGTCCTTTCCGAGACGATCGGCAAGGAAAGTAGAGAAGGCGGAAAATGGACCGACTTGGTGTTGGCGAAAGATAGGATAGGCAAATCCAAGGCCGCCAAACCTACCAACAAAGACATGCTCCCACCTCCGCCACCGCCGCTCTTCACGCACGCACACCCTCCTATTCCACCTCCATCGCCATCCAAACATGCGCCTCCACCTCCAAACCAGCACATGGACCCATACTCGTATCCACGAGCTCCAAGAGCAGGAAGCCAAAGCGCGCCCACAAGCCCCATGAAGAGCGCCCCCATGGTCCCACCCAGCCCCAGTCCGCAACGGGAACGCAGACCCGAAACCCCATCGAAAGCGATGACGGGATGGAGGGCGCCAACACCTACGTCTGCAAAGCTGATGGCTGCGGCTGCGCAAGCGGCGCAGTTACCGCCTCCGCCGGCGCCGAAGAGTCCCAGGCATTTGATGCAGGCTGCTATGACGGGGGCGGCGGAGGTTAGGAGGGGGAGGATGGGCAGGGG